>CAJHQP010000886.1:0-144668 GCA_905132765.1 Moricandia arvensis
CCTCGCTCTGGTACGAGAACGGCTGAAGCACTGCCACCTGGTCACCGCCTCTAAACTACCTTATATGGCCTGAAGGGCACCCACCACGACTCTCTGGAAGTCCATGTGATCGTGGATGGGGATCTCTGGAATCTGCGAGAATACTGGTGGGCGGGGTGGTCCCTAATGGCGTTTTAAACGCGGTTCGGTAAGCACAAAGTGCATCATCCAATTTTAAAGATCAGTCTTTACAGGATGATCCTACAGTTTTTTCTAAGATTTCTTTGATTGTACGGTTGGATACTTCTACTTGTCCGCTAGTCTGAGGATGATAGCGTGTTGGTACTCGATGGTGAACTCCAAGTTTCTTGAGTATTTTTTCAAACAATTTGTTAATAAAGTAGTTACCTCCGTCGCTTATTAGATTTGTAGAACTCCAAATTGGGGAAAATTATACTTTTGAAAAGTTTGACGACTACAACAACGTCATTTTTCGGAGTGGCTATTTCTTCAACCCATTTGGATATGTAATCTATAGCAACTAATATGTATATGTTCCAGTGTGAAGACGGAAAAGGGCCAACAAAGTCAATGCCCCAGCAATCAAACACTTCAACTTCGAGTATGAAATTACGTTCCATTTCTTTTCTCTTGCTGATTTTTTTCACTCCGTTGACAGGGATCAGACTTTGCTACGTAGTCTTGATCATCTCGAAACATGTTTGGCCACCAAAAGCCTGCTTGTAGAATTTTTGACACTCTCTTAGAACTGGCAAATTGCCCAACGTTATCGGATCCATGTCAATGATACAAAATATCTGTGGTTTCGCTTTCCGCAACGCATCGTTTGTATATGCTTTCCGAAATTTTTTGTAAAGGTAGGGTTCATCCCAGTGATATCTCCAGATTTTTCTCAATTATTTCTTTTTGTGGTATCCATTAAAGAGTTCTGGTTCTATGTCAGCTGCAAGATAGTTCACAATATCTGCGTAACAGGGTCTATCAGAGGTGTTCAAAGCACACACCCCGACTTAAACTTCTACCTTCGGGAGAATCACTGTTTGGAATCGAAGGACTGCATATGACATTTATATCGAGTGGAATAATCATCTCGTCCTGCTCTTTCGAGATGTCATCAATCGATGGTTCTTAGTAGGGGTCGATCGATTATTCCTCATCCGAAGAATGCACATGACCAATGAAAGTTGATTCTGCTTGGTAGATGTTTTCTATAGGTAGGAAATCGTCAATAGGGACGTCATCTTCCACACTTTTTTGAGATAGGTGATCTGTGACTCCGTTTTCGCATTCTTTCTTATCCTTAACTTCAATGTCGAATTCCTCTAAGTGGATAATCCATCAAATAAGCCTAGGTTTAATATCCTTTTTGTTCATTAAATACTTCAAAGGAGTGTGGTCGGTATGGACGATCACTTTTGAACCGACTAGATAAGAGCGAAATTTTTGAAAGCGAATACTACAGCTAGAAATTATTTTTCTGTTGTTGCATAATTGCGTTGTGCATCATCGAGAGTCCTACTAGCGTAGTCTATAGAGTGCAGCTTTCTCTCTTTTTTTCTGTCCGAGCACAGCCCCCGCAGCGAAATCACGGGCGTAGCACATAATTTGAAAAGCTAAACTCCGATCTGGTGCTTGCACAATCGGAGCAGATACGAGGGCTGATTTGATTTCTTTGAAAACTGTCGGATATTCAGGTGTGTAGTCGAATTTCACTTCTTTACATAAGAGTTCTATAAGAGGTCTAGCAATCTTGCTAAAATCTTTTATGAATCTTCTATAAAATCCAGAATGTCCTAAGAAGCTTCTAGAGTCTTTCACGTTTGTTGGTTGTAAACCTGTCGTTACTTCGATTTTGGCCTTGTCCACCTCAATACCGGCTACTGAGATCTTGTGGTCCAAAACGATTCCACTATTTACATAAAGTGGCATTTTTCCCAATTTAAGACAAGGTTCTTTTCTTCTCATCTTGTCAACACCTTGCACATGTTATCCAGGCATGTTTCAAAATCTGGACCGTAAACTGAGAATTCGTCCATGAAGATTTCCATGAAGTCTTCGATCATGTCAGTGAATATAGACATCATGCATCTCTGGAATGTTGCAGGAGCGTTACAGAGTCCGAAAGACATTTTGCGCTAAGCAAATGTTCCATAAGGACAGGTGAAGTTGTATTTTCTTGATCGTCTTGATGTATCAGAATTTGGAAAAATCCTGAATACCCATAGAGAAACAATAGTATCAATGGCATGCGAGCCTCTCTAACATTTGATCAATGAAAGGTAGAGAAAAGTGATATTTTCGCATGGCAGCATTTAGCTTCCTGTAATCAATACACATTTTGTGTCCGGTCACAGTCCTCATTCTGATCAATTCGTCTTTGTCATTCTTCACCACTGTAATTCCTCCTTTCTTTGGGACAACATGAACTGGACTTACCCAGTTACTACCTGGCCTCAGGTAAATAACACTTGCTTCCAAAAGTTTCATGATTTCCTTTTTTGACTACTTCTTTTAGGTTGGGATTTAATCTTCTCTAATGCTCAATGGATGATTTTGATTTTTCTTTCAGGTGTATCCTATGCATGCATAAATTGGGAGAGATTCTTGGAATATCATCTAACGAATATCGGATAGTCTTGCGATGCTTTGGCAACTTGTTAAGCAGAAGTGCTTGCACTCCGCGATTCAGGTTGGCGTTGATGATGACATGATAGGAGTTTTCATAAATAAAGGCCTATTTAAGTCCATCCGGGAGCGGTTTAAGCTCAATCTTAGGTGCTTTCTCCTTACTCCAGATTCTGGTCACTGAAGGTTGTTGATCGACGGTAGGCTTTGATTGTCGATTGACGGTGGTCGATAAATCGTTTCTTTAATGTCGACGTGCACTACTTCTTTGGCGGCATCCATCAATCTCACATATTCCTCAGCTCGATCATCTCACGCAAAGATTTCGTTTTCCGGAGATGTGATTGCTCTACCCAAAGGTTCGTTAGAACACATATCCGTAAGCGAATCTTCAGCTAATTTCGAAAGGTGATCTATATGGTAGGCTTGACCATCAATTAATTTATTTTTTACTATCTTTTCCATGTCGAAATTCATCAGTGTATCACCGAGAATGAGACATATGCGTCCTACTATGACATCAATGATCGGTTCGGTTGTAGCTAGAAATGGTCTTCCTAAAATTGAGGATTTTTTGGGTTTTTCTCATATCTTAGCACTACTAAGTGTGTAGGTATAAGACATTGATTAATGGGAATAGGGACATCTTCAAGTACACCTTCTGGAATCCTAGGGGATCTATTGGCTTAAACGAGAGTGGTGTGACTGAAGTTTAGTTAGCTTGAGGGCAATTGCAACTGAGTAAGCCATTGAGTTTACACTAGAGCCTAAATCACAGAGTGGTCTTTGGAATATCTCATTGTGGATAGTGCAATCTAGAACAAAGCTACCGGGATTAGGAAGTCTTGTTGGGGTTTCTCCTTGAATAATCGCGCTCACTTCCTCGGATACAATCATTATGCTATGCTCTTTTTAACTGAATCCTTGTGACACTGCGTCTTTCACATATTTCTTGATTGCAGATGAAACCTTTATGGCATCATAAGTAGCATTTCGAGGATTACATTGTCAAAAGCTTTCTTGAATATCACTCGATCTAAATCTTTTTTCGCTTTCACATTATTTCCTGGAAAAGGGGATTTCGGCTGGTAGATCATAGTTTTAACCGGTTCGGTTAATTTGGGGTAGGGGATTGGGCATCGATTGATTATGGGTGCAGAGTGTCGATTGACGGTTTCCCAATCCTCCATTTCTTTTTATTTCTCCTTTGAGTTAGTGGGCAATTCCTCTAGGTCGTCAGGGTGATCTAATATTTCTGTTTTTGGGAAGAATTTCGGGACCATGCACATCAATGTCAATGTGAATGGGTTTGATTTTTCTTTCTCATCCTGCACAATTCTAGCGAATTCATAAATGATGATGCTCTCTTTTGCACTGGGAGTTAGTCGTTTTCCGCTTCGTAAAGGTACCGCATTGACTTGACTCCTAGTTTGGTGTCTGTCATACCAGGTAGGACGTTATTCGCAACTTGGTTGTCGATCCTCTTATTTTCCTTACTCAGAAGTTTCAAATTTTCCGTCATCTCCGAGTATATTAAGTCTAATTTATTTTCGAGGTCGGCGGCTACCCTACGGTTTCTTGTGAATACTTGATCCATTCTTGATTTAGAACTTCTTTCATGTTTCTTCACAGTAACTTCGTAGTTGCTTGAGAAACTGCCAATGTTTTCCCCATTTCGCTGATCATTTAAATACACTGCACCTGTGAACTCAACTCGTCTTTCGCTCCTGGAAGAGGTATCATCGTCCTCGCCATTTTGTTTGTATTGAGTGTGTTTATCTAGAAGAGTTGCTACTGAAGCAAGACTCTTTTTAACTTGGATAAAGCGTTTCTCCTCTGCGGACGTTAATGGTTCCTTCCCTTTGGTATCTCTCCTCTCAAAGGCTTTACCGAAAACTATATTTTCAATCAGCCTCTTAGAATCTTGAGTATTTCGTGTATAGAAGTTCCCCTTGCTGGTTGTATCAAGAATGGTTTGTTTGTCTATGTTTAGTCCTCTATAAAACGTGTTGATGAGTTGAGGTTCCAAAAAGCCATGGTGTGGGCATGCGAATTGGTAGTCTTTGAACCTTGCCCAAGCGTGTTTAAAAGATTCGCGGTCACCTTGAAAGAATGTCAAAATTTCTCTCCTTGCTTCCTAGTATCTTTCTTCATTGAAGAAGTGATTAATGAAAGCGTTTCTGATATCCCAACAAGTTAGGGATCCTGGTTGTAGCTGGTTTAGCCACCTCCTGGTGTCCCCTACAAGGGAAAAAGGGAAAAGCTTGCAACGGTTAAATTCGTCAGACACCATTTCTTCTAGCAGCTAGATGTAATCGTTCGGGTGTTCAGTGGTAAGACCACTGAACAGATTTTAATTATCAAAACAATGTAATCAACGTTAATATCTGAGTTTCTTGTATGTTTATCTGGTAATGTGATAGTGAACCTATTGGAATAGGTCCTTCTGGGTTAAAGTATTCACGCATTGGCAATTTATTTTTAATTTCATCCTGTGGAGATTTAATAATTTGGTCAGAGATTGCATTCCCTTGTTTATTAATGATTTGGCTTGCTTTGTTGCGTTCATGATCATTTAGATCTTTAAAACTACTTCATCATTAATAGTTTCAGTATAGGTGAACTTAGCTGGTTCCGTCTGATCGGTATCGATCGATGTTGGAAGATATCCGGCGATCGATTGTTGTCGTCCAGAATCTGTATTTTCTTCAAAAGGTACATGTGACATCAGGAATGAGAAAAGAATAAATTAGCAACAGTGAAGTATAAATCTAGACTATATTCTAAACTAAATCTAATGGCAATAAGAAAGAGTCTCCGGCAACATCGCCAAATTTGATGTAGCTTTTATTATGCACTCTCAAATTAACCATGTGAGCTACTTTTTATTCTCTCAAATAAGAGGTTCAGTGTAGTACTTATGGATCGAATCCACAGAGACTCTAAGATTACACAATAGATTTATTTCTTCGAAATAAATCTAGATGAAAGTGTTAATTTATGGGAAGGATTAGACTAAAGGGAACGCTTAGGTAGACTAGGTAATGCGGACTAACATAATGTTAAGGGTTTTACTGAAGCGTTGTTCTGAACTCAAACTCTAGGGTTTAGGTAAGTCACTCTCGTGATTCCTAATGGAGTGTCGATCGATGGCCACTACGTGGTATCGACCGATGCCACTTCTAAACATATGTGATTTGTAAGTTTGATATGCTCCCTAAACTTCCAATTCAAATCTCGTTTGTTACTAAAGTTTTAGACTGTTTAAGATATGTTTTAGGGTATAACCAAGTTCTCGCTTGCACTACAAAATCCTATAATCTAAGGTTGAGGTGATCAAGTTCAACCTATCATTAGGGTCTACTTAAACAAAGTAGTAATTTGAATAACCCTATAAAGCAATTAACTACCCTAGAAGAACCCTAAATCTAACAATAGACTACTCAGACATGATTGTGATAAACATGATGAATAGCTGAATTAATTGCATAGAAATACTAATAAAAAAAACAAGGGAGTTCAAGATCTTAGTTTGTGAATGGAATAAAACTCTCTCTCTCCAAAGGTAGCCGTCAAAGTTGCAAGTATTAAAAGGGTTGTAAAAACAAGTGTCTCTTACAAAACATGTAATAAATCTTATAATAGTCTAAAAATCAGCCTTGGACTTATCTTGCAAGTAGTGGATCTTCTGAGTAAAATTGTGATTTCTTCAAATCTTCTATTAACTCGGCAGAAGTGTTGACCGTCGCTTGACACTCAAGGTGAGATGTCGATAAATGGTCTTTGTGTATTCTGGTTCTGATTTTCAGTTTTTGGCTGAGCATTCTTCAATGCTCCATAATGATCTAAAATCTCCAATTGCTTCCAATGAGTACTTAAACTTGTAAAGACTCTAAAACAATACCAATTGCATATAGAAAACTCTAAAACCAAATACATATCACGGGTAAAATAAGGTAGGAACCATGAAATATCAACTTAGCCAAGAAAACATAGGAAAAGAGGGAAATGGAGCTGGACTGACCTAAGGAAAAAGTGAGACAAGCTGGACGGATCTTGGGAGAGCTGGTTGGAGCTTGGGTGAGCTGGACGGAGCTCAGACCAAGTTCAGTAAGCTATGGGCAGCTCGATCAGCTAATAGAACTAGCTTAGTAAGTTGGACCAATTATCGGGGAGCGCAACTTAACTCGATGGAGTGTTCGATGGTTGAGTCAGCTGGTCGGGTCAGGGTGGCTATCCGACCAATGGTCAAATCAGTTACAGACCCAAACTTGGTCGATTAAGCTGTGGCATGGGTGGCGAGTGTGTTAGGCGGTTTTGGCCATGTGGGCGCTTATGGATAACCACCAAGGAGGTTATCAAAATCACCTTTCTCCCTAAGTAGTTTTTGGCCGAGTCTTCCATAAATATCGGGCTTTGGAATTGATTTTTGACACGAAATTTCCCTAAGGGAACAAAAAGTGATCAAGAAAGAAAGGCATTCTAACAAAAAGAAACTTGAGTGATTTGCAAGAAAGACTTGATCGGAATAAAGACAAGAAGGCAATCCGAGCACAATGTCTTAAGACTGATCCAAACATGGATGCAAAGGAGAAGAAGAAGCGTGCTGGGACTTGGACCCTAGAACACACCTCTAAGGTGAGTGGATGGATTGGATAAGCCATCGCACATACCCTTCAAGTGATTCTGACCGGTTTTTAGGTTTTATCGGCCAAACGGTTACATCATCATCTCTTTTAAACTTGATTGTTTTCTTCTTTCTTCCGCTTGAACGATCGAGTAACTTAGGCCTTAGGGCCGAGTAATGGACCATGGCTGCAAGACAATCCGATCATGTGATCTGATGTTTAAGTACTGTGTTCGAAGATCATGGATCATAGCGAAATGGCTTGATTGGGTTACGGCCAATCCGGATGGTTCAGTGGTAAGACGGTCGGATATAGATACGCAAACTGAACCTGATCGATCTGGCTAAGCGACTTGAGGAGTCGAGTATTACTAAGAGGATTTTGGGTTAGACATAGAAAATATCTGAACATATGTTGAATGTGTAGAAACCGCTCACTAAGTCATCGATAGGTCGCTTATGTTTGTTGTTGGTTTCAGGAAAAGATGGTGATCATGGGAAGGATCTGACTTAGCTGTGAAGACTCAAAGCCAAGGATCGATGGGTGGTTAGATAAACATATTAGGATCGATTTCTTTAAATAGTTATAAGGCAAAATCTCATTATATCGAATCCTTTAGTGAGAGAAATAAATAATCGGTTTATATCTTATCATACTTACTCTATTATACTCGCATATAGATTCTAACAAATCAATCACAAAATTGGAACGAACTGATTGTTTAAAGAATAAGGCCTTAAAACAAACTTAATGTCTTAGAAAAATTCAGGGTTGAATCATAGCAACCTCAGCGGACTTAGAGTACGGGTTAGGTTGCTTTAGGTCTTTTTGGCACCCATATCGATCGACACCACCTCTGTGTCCATCGACACCCATCTTGTATCAGAGTACAAGGTGTTCAGAAAGTGTGTGGAGAAGGGTGTGTTGTCGTTGTTTTCCATCTTTTCAGATGTTGTCAGGAAATACTGAGTGCGCAGCAGATGCTTCTTACAGCCATTTGCAAAGCTTCAAGCCCTCTTTATTGCAGAGATGATAGACAAAGGAGAAGAGTGTATGAAGGCTTTCACGAGCAGTGTGCTGAAGCTAAAGAAAGTAGGCATTGAGGCTTGTCTAGAAGCTAGTTCTCATTCTCAACTGAACTGAATTAGATATCCATTGTCAAGTGAATGACTGTAAATAAGCACTAAGTAGGAAGCATCCCACTGTTAGGTAAGTTTAAATTTTAATTTTATTTTCATTTTATACTGATTTTTTTTGTTTTTATTTATTTTATGTCAAAAACAAACTGTAGATTGGTGGATCTTGTAGCAAGACCAGTCGATGTGTAGTGGAGCGCGAACGAAGAGATTTTCCGGATGCGCAGAAGATTGCCAACAGATCCTAGAATGGTTGATCTGCCAAGAATTGTTGATCATCATTTATGGATCGGTCGATCTCCATCCCAGTTAACGACCAAAAAAAAGATCTGAAGTTCATGAGTTGAGGACCAGCATCGATTGACGGCTGGTCAGCGTGGATCGCCACCACACTACCAAGCATCGACCAGCACATAACTATGTCGCTCAATGCTCAATGCAGGAATCAGGTATACTCGCGAAAGCTTGTTAAATTTTTACTTAGAGAAAATTAATAAAATAACATAGAAAAGTTGTTACATGACTAGAATAGTATAAATCTTTTAAAATTTCCTAGAATGTTTATGGACCCATAGTAAATTGCAATAAAGACCCTTGTTTATTGTTTTAATTGAGATTATTTTTAATTAACAAATCCATGTAACTAATTTGTGTAGCCACGTCATTAATTTTTGTGATCAAAAGAGAGAGAAGACAATCAATCGTCGCATAATTCTAGTGTAACAAAAAAAAATTCTTCCTTCTTCGCTTAAACCCTAACTGTTTAGTTGACATTGTTTTTTATCATATCAAACTGTCTTCTCCAATATCGTCTTCGCCGAAATCGTCTTCTCCGCAAGTGTTTCTAAGAAATCGTCTTCGCCGCAGTCGTATCAACGAAATCATCTTCTATGGTATGTTGTGGCTGAGTTTGATTTATGTTGTGATTGAGTTCGATTTATTATGTGGCTGAGTTTGATTTATATTGTGGCTGAGTAATTTATTATGTTGTGGCTGAGTTAGGTTTCTGCTGCAGCTGAGTTATATGTTATGTTGTGGCTGAGTTATTTTTCTGTTGCGGCTGAGTTATGTATTATGTTTTGGCTGAGTTAATTTTCTATTGCAACTGAGTTATAAATGCAGTTGTGGCTGAGTTAGTTTTCTATTGTGGGTGACTTATATATGTGTTTTATGATCAGATTGATGTTTCTAAAGATCAAGCAGGAGATTACCCCTCCAACACTTAACGCTATAGGGGCTTCTAATCGAGAAAATAAGGAGATTATTCAGAATATCTATATTGGAGAATTCCATCAGGTTAGAAAAGAAATAGGTCGGGATGTGTGGGAACAACTGAAGCAGTTTTCTATTGGAATAATTTCTAAGCTAGTTGAACGCAAAAGCATGTGGTCTTGTAGAACTGTACAATATCTACTATGTAGACAGATGCGAGTACATAAGAAGGAGATTTGGAGTCTCGTTGGTGATTAACCTCTCAGGTTTACCTTACAAGATTTTGGTGAGATCATTGGGTTAAACATAGATTTAGTGCCAACAGAAAGTTTTGAGCTTGACCAATCCAAAGCGTTTTGGGAGGACCTGAATCTTCCGCTTGGGATGGGACCCAAGTTAGATGAACTGAGGGCAGTATTAGAGGTCTGTCCGGCCTGGAGCTTTGTAAACTGTAAATGGTTAGGACTGTTACTTCTAGGATACCATTTGAAAGTGCAAAAAGAGTATTTCACGATGAATCCATGATGACGTATCCGTGGGGTCATATTGCATATGAAGTTCTTGTTGACTTTATTAAGATATTGAATCCTCAAGGAGGGGCATACACCATAATTGGTATGAAAGACGTGTTATTGGTTTGGGCGTATGAATCTGTCACTTGCTTTGGAGTGCATTTTGGGAGAGTGGTCGATGAGCAAGAATGTCTGCTTTTTCAATGGGGTGGAAAGCATACACATTCAAGTTTTCCTACTGTTATCTTTTAGGAGATCAGTGATCATGGCGAGGTAAGGTTTCCTGTTGACTTATTATTTATTTGATGGCTGAGTTATGTGTATTTGATGGTTGAGTTATTATTTAGCAGATGGCTGACTTATTCATTTTTGATGAGTGAGTTATTAAGTATTTGGTGGCTAAAATATGAGTTATTTGATGGCTGAGTTATGAGTTACTGTTGCGGGTGCATGTGTGGAAAATGGTTATGAAGAACTCTTTACAAGATATGTTTCCTCAGTGGCTGAGTGAAGCAAATGAGCCCCACGTCGGTAACTTGATAACATACATACAAGCAGATAGGTTTGTTAGAGGTTTTTAGGAAGTGCATAGGAATGAGAAGTAAAAAATGGAGGCTGGAGTTTCGTCAGAGGCTGAGCCACCCACTAAGAAGCAGAAGAAAGTTAAGAAACAGAAGGAATTGAACACCATTGAGTTTGAAGTTTCTGTAAAGGGGAAGGGTGCTAGCGAGGAGGAAGGTATGGAAGATATGGGGAACAATGCGGCTCTGAGGAGCATAATGAGTACTATGGAGAATATTTCTAGAAAATTAGAGAACAATGATGGTAGATTTGAAATGTTTGACTCGCGGTTAACCGCCTAAGACCTCTAACTTTGGTGAGTTAGCCCAGAACATGGAAAATATGGATAACAAGAACATTGCTGATATAGTCAAAATTCTATTGGATGAGCGTCTGAAAGTTCTGGGGTTAGGGGAAAGTGCTGAAAACTATGGCGACCTCTCAATAGTCTCCAAACAATCTTTACTGTTGCCATCAACGCCGCAGAATTTACTGCGGAAGTCTGTCAATAGTCCAACTTTAGATAAGACACCTAGTAAAGGTTTGGCGACGAAAAAGACTTTGGCAGAGGAGCTTGCTAAGGCTACAGTGGTGAAAACGAATTTGGTTGAGGAGTCTGGTAGTGGCAGTGCAACAGCTGCTTCGAATACTGATCTAGATTTCATTACTATTTCTCCTGCTAAGGACCCAGCCTATGGATGCGGCTGCTGGGTAAAGCCAAAAACAAAGAAGATGAGGTAAAAAGAAGGATGTGGCTGAGTTACAAAAGACGGAGGACGCTGCTAAGAAGGAGGCGGCTGAGGTAAAGAAAAAAAGGCTGAGTTAAAAAAGTTAGAAGCCGATGCTAAAAAGAAGAAGGTTGTGTTAAAGAAGCGAAAGGCGGCTGAGTTAAAGGAGGCCCCTCCTTCAAAAATGACAACACGTGCCGGTGTAATAAGAATAGCTCTTAGGCAGAAGAAGCAGATTAAAGGTCAGTTAGCCAGATGTGGCCGACAGATCTGTCGCGACAAAAACGAATTGTTGTCGGAGTCTGATGTGGAGGAAGGGGAAATGATTAGATCTGCAAGAATAAAGCATTGTTGGGATAGAGATGTTTAATTATCTCCAAATGGGGTCTAGTGATTCTAGCATGTACTCCTTCAGCATGAGTTTTTCCTTACATTGGAGACCATGGAACGACGGGCGTGAGAAAGAATTTTGAAGCTTCAGCAGGAATATATGATCCTCTAGCACCTTTTGATCTGACTAAATTGGATAAAATTATTGAACACGTTAGAAACCTTCCAGAGAAAAAAAAACATGATCTAAAAGAACAGCTCACAATGAGGTGACTTCTCCAGCTTCCTCATCAGTGAAAGGTCATAGTGGCCAGACAATGAATATGGATGAGTGATTGATAATGTAAGTCTACATTACGGCTGAGTTAAGTGGTTTACGGCTGAGTTATATATTCTATGTGGCTGATATTTTACGACTGAGTTAAATATTATTTGATGACTGAGTTAATCTTCTTTGTATAGTATGTCACGGTATATTTTAGAGTCCTCATTGGAAGGTACATGCAAGATCCCAGCCCATTCTGGTACAAGTACATTTCCTTTATTGATGCTTGGTTCCTCAGTGTATGGGTTCACGATTACAAGCAGTTCAAGATAAACCGCAGCTGATTAAATTCAAAAGGCACTGGTTTTGAAGATTTAACAAATTGTACGATTTCCACTGACGCTAAAACAAACTTGAAGTGGTTTGAAGATGTGAATCACTTGTAAGGAGTGCTTCAAGTTAAAGGCAATCATTAGGTGACGTTTCACGTGGATCTTCTGAAGGAAAAGATTGATTGTTACGATCCAATCATTGGACATGTGTTATAAGTGAGCTGAAAATTCTAGATGCATTCAGGCCGCTGAAGCAAATGATCCATGCGTTTTTGAATGAGATTATTCCTTCCAATCTCTGAAAATATAACATGAAGAAATTTGCGTTCTAAAGGAAGAGAGGCAAATACATTCCACAAAACGTCCAAATTGGCGATTGTGGGTGTATTTATTGAAGTTTGCTGAACTTCTATCGCTTGGTGTAACATCAGCTGAACTTCTAGCGCTTGGTATAACTCAGCCCTATAGTATTACATCAGCTGCAGTGTTATGTTTCATATAACTCAGCCTTATCTTTACAAATGACACAACCATATCTTTAATTTAAGTCAGCCCATTCATTTAAATAACTCAGCCGTAACGTTTTAATTACCTTTACACCAAACTGCTTATTGATAGCTATTTTGACACTCATAGGCCGAACGGACGAACCAACGTCACCGAGAAAGTTCCTGTACAATTCTTCTAAAATAACAGGGGTTGCTTGTCGAAGTCCATAATAATCAGTTACATAACATGTATGATCCAAATCGTAAATACGAATATAAAATACCGAGGAATCCTCTTGTGTAGAAGCACGAACTCTCCAGAGACATTCATCAACTGAAAACTTACAATGAGTAATTCCGAAGTGGATACGTCTACATCAAATTCAAATGGATCCCTCACTGTAAGAAGTTTCAGTCGTCTCTCCAAATCGGCTTTATTCTAGTATCGTTGCCCTATCGCAAGGTTTAGCGAAGACATCTCCAGCCTTAGAACCTCTGAATTCCCTTTAGATCCGCTCATCGACAAGTTCTGAGATCTCTTCTTAGGAGCTAGCGTCGGTGAATCTTCGTCTTGTGTTGGAGACTCACCGTATGAGCTGAAGCTATCATCTTCAGATAACAGACAATCCGAGTCGTCGAACATACCAAATCGGCTTTCAAACTAATAATATATTTCTTCTTCTTTGCATGCGTCAACTTCTCTGTCTACTTTGTTGTAAGCCCCATCGTAATCTTCGTATCTAGATTCAACTTCTGAGACTTCTACTTCTGAGCTAAAAACTGAATAACCTTTTACTTTTCTCTCTCGCTCCATCCTTCCCACTGATTTCGCCATCCTTGTTATTCGTAATCTCCACACAGAGACGTAGCTGTTCGATTTTCCTTCGGGTAAGAAAATCTCGGAATTGTTGACTATTGGAGACGTAAACAGGTGGAGTTTGTGTGCAATTTTTTATTCGAGAACATGTAGCTTAGATGAATATGATGCCTCGACTCATTCAATCAGTAATCATTGAGTACTGACTTTGCGATTTCATCCTGTGTTGTTTCCTCATCTATATGCAGAACTCTACACCCTCGACTGTTGGTGTTGAATGCATATATATTTTTCTTAATCCATTTACTGGAAACAATAATTATCGGATCCATAAAATTTCTGAGAAAGATAAAGAACCAGATGAAGAGGATAAAAAAATATGAAGAATAAATAATAAAACACGGTGTCTCTAACATAAACCCTTATTTTACTGTTTTAACATTATTAATGCTATGGCAAAAAAAGAGCTGGTTACATGGAATATTAATAAGTCAGCCGCCAAACGAACACATAACTCAACCTTATTAAAATAACCATCAAGTACAACGTAAGTCATCCAAAACGTGAATACTATTTCAGTAATTAATCTTTCGCTAATAAACCAGCCGTAATTAGGATGTAAAATCTTAAGTAAGCCGTATCTTCAAATAAATCAGCCGTCAAATGAATGTTATTCTAGCAATTAATCTTTTGCTAATAGGTCAGCCGTAATTAAGCTGAGTTTACTGTTATTCCAGCAAATTACGGTTATTTAAATATAACTCAGTCGTAACAACCGCCCATAAGTCAGCCGTTATATTAATAACTCAGACAGCCGAAGATCATTAAATCAGCCTCGAAACAAAACTCAACCGTGTCTTAACTACAACTCCGTTGATTTTTTTGACAAATCAACATGCCAATGTATGAGTCAGCCTTAACTTGTGTACATAATCCAAGCGTTATCCCATAAATCAGCCAGATTTCTATAAGTCAGCCCTCACTAACGGCTGACTTATGTTTGAAATCCAGCCAATTTCTCATAAGTCAGCTGCATTGTTTAACTCAGCCGCAACGTAACCATTACTCAGTCATAACACAGTTTGTAGCGCTTTACGGCAGAGTTCATTAATCCACTTCAGCGATTTCCTACGTGGCGCCGGTTTTTTGCTTGCATTTTATTAAAAGTGATATCACTCTTGTTAATTAACTTTTTGTCATAAAATAATAAAAGGGCATGCTCGGTATTAAAAAATGATACTAATTAAAAAAAATTTATGCTTCTAGTCATATGTCCTAAAATATGTGTTATTTGAGTCAACTTCCCTTTTACTTATGATTTATTTTCTTCACCAATCTCAAATTGTATAACACATAGGAAAATGTCTAAGTCTAAGGGAGGTAGTTCCTGATGTTGTGTTTTATTTTGAGTTTTTTGTTATTTTATTTTAAGTTTTATAGAGTCAAGAAGGAGATGATGAACTTTTTTCAATCTTACTTATTATTTAACCACTTTCTAGCACCATTCTTAGATTTACTGATTGCATGGTCTACTAGATGGAAATACCAAAGTGGATCATTTGCTAGTAACATCCACACTTGGTGAGAATGTGTGAAGGAACCAAAGCTGACCCCCGAAAATAATCAACTTAATTTGCTTGTCTTAGGCCTTTGTGTACATTTGATAGGATTTCCCTTTCATACCTGAAAGGTAAAAGTCAGTGTGTTTTTGGTTTCCTTCTCTTCTCTCTTTGGCATCCAGAAAGAAAGAAAAAGAGATGATTGAGATTATTTCCTGAGATGCAGAGGAGTATGAAGATTTCCTATAACCCCATTATTCTACTGCAAAGGAATGACCACACATTTTTGGAGGCGAGAGGTAGGAAATTTCCTATCACTCCACTATTCGCCTACACTTTGCCAAATAAAGAAAAAAATAAAGTTGAACAAGACCGACTGACTAAGCGTTAATGTTCATTGGAATAAAACAGAAAAGGATTCAGAGACGGAATATATATGGAGAAAAGAAACCAGTATAAGAGTACATGTGTACTCAGACACCTGTTGGGGTAAGAGTCCATGTGTCATTTGATCGATACTCCCAAGATTTAGCCTACACATGTATGTGCATAAATGAGGTAAGTAGAGGGGTATGTCTGGCAACATTAGCTAAGTTGTTGGCTGGATGGTAATTGTTGCTAAATTAGGGTAGAGTACATAAGGTATCTCTAAAGTTGGAATTTATTTGATGTGGCTTGCAACATTGCAGAGATAATGATAGTCAGTTTTGAGCTGTTTGAGTCCCTACATTTTCAAACCTCTATTACATGACTTTTCTTTGATTTGCTTGAGGGAAAGCAAAGGATAAGTCAGGAAGTTTATGTACCATGCTTTTTACCAGTTTTATTCCATGGTATAATTCATTTGTAGATTCTATTATATGTGTTTGGAGTTTGTTTTGGAGTGTTTTCAGGTTCAGGTATGTTTTGGAGAACTTTGGAGATTCTAGAGCTTTTTGAGATGTAGAACTCTGTAGACGCGTCCAAATTTTAGTTAAGGATGGAAGCCTTTCACGATGCGATTGATCTCATATCTTGACACAAGATATGGTTTGAGTTAGCTTTCCAATGCTACCGGTTTGAGGTTTATATGACGGTTAGATCTAAAATTCTACTCGTTTACGGAAAAGTGGTATGTCTGACATGCGAGAGGAAGCTGTCAAGATTTAGGGAGGGATGATCGACACCAGTACCTTGGTGGCGCTCGACACTGATGTGCGCAGACACACCTTGTAGAACCCTTAAAAACATAACTTTAGAAGCACAGAGATTGGGAAGCAGGACGTTACTGAAGCATGGCATTTTCGGAAGAATTCTATGTTAGGATTATTTTATTTAGAGAAATAAAAAGTTCTACGCATTAAGGGAAGTGTAATACCCAATCTAGACCATGGCAAAGCCTTCGTCGCTCCGTCCACTTACTGGCTACACCTCTCTATTTCTAACCCTTCTTAACTAGTTTCGACCTTAGGCGTGGGTTCGCTTAGACCTTAGCTAAAGACTACCTTTCTCATTACCTACATTAGATCATTTCTAACAATACGCAGCAGAATATTATTTCTTAGTCCTCTATCTTAATCCAGTCTAGCAATTGTCCGGTTAAATTTTCTATGCCTTGGTCAGTTCACGTACTACCATTGAGGTTAAATATCAATCCTTGACACAGTTCAAGTCTTACTAAACTGTGGTTTCATTTCCCTAACCCATACCACCAGGTTCCTAGCATATTACTAATATATCCAACTATTCGCTAAGTCATACCTTTGCCACATCCACAGATCTTGTTAGCTCATCGGTCCTCCATACTTCGATCTACTCTTGCTTATCTATTGAACCATTCAACTTATTAAGTCTCTTCTTGGTTCTAATCTTTGTTCCTGCATTAAACAACTCCATTAGATAGTTAGTCATTCAACTAACTATCCTCACAGATTAAGTAGCCTTGGAGAAGTCTTCCAATCGGTTAAATATATACATTTGGCCTTTCTTGGCTCTTGCATCATCCAATATCCTTTGCCTTATAGGCTATAGTAAAAACTCCATTCTTTAGACCATCATTCTCATAGGATCCTAAGTCAAGCAACCAACCAACCCACCCGACTTGGATTCAATGAATCTTCCCTCTTACTTTACTGGCCAAAGAATGACATTCCAACAAGCCCGATCAGCCTTATCTTCGAAAAAAATACATCTCTGATAAAGTTAGAACCACCCCTTTTATCCATCCTCTATGAATGAGGTCGTCCATACTAAAATCTGATCAGGTCATACTCAACCTTCACTGAATAAACATGCATATGTTCAATACTTATGGTCTACAACTCATAGCATTAGCTACTCTTCCTCATGGCTCTTAGCCAATCATGTGTCCTTGTTTACCAACACCAAGGTTGATATCAAGAACTCCTTATGCTCACTAACTAATAGCGGCACAGTATTAAGTTATATGATGGGAGATACCATTGATCCGCATCACCCAAGGATCATGGGTCGATCACCATTTCTTTCTACGAACATTGTCCTCACTCAGCACCTCTTGGCCTATTAACCAGCCCACCATAATCATGGTTCGTTAGACCGCCACCTCCCCTGGGTCAGGTATGATCCCTAAGGATACAGTCAGTCGGATCCAAGATCCTTGATTGATACCTACCAACCGGTTACGAATGAGCGATTGCCATCTGACCACTCGTGTCCCTTTCCTTATGCTTAGTCGGGCTATTGTTTAAATGAGTCTGGTATATGAAACATGACTCATAATAACCTCTCTTCCACTCAATAAGGTTCTTCCCATTGTTGTAAACGGTGACAACACAAAGGGTGACATCCAACCAAGGGAATAATCATGGTTTATGGTCCATGTGCAATAGGAAGGAGGCATGATCAATCCAAGGCAGTCTTGATGATCATGGTAACGATTCATCTTTGGATGTCACCCTTGGTGTTGATCACGGTTTACAAAATGGGAAGAACCTTATAGAGTAGAAGAGAGGGTATTATGGGTCGTGGTTCATGAACCAGACGGCAACCGCACAACCTTAAGCATAGCCTACCTTAGAGTAAATCGAAATATTTTATGGTAATCATACAATCCCATGGAAAATATCCCAGTTCATGACAACACCATAACGTACGTCCCTTAACATCTTACATGACATTGCCAATCACTTTAGTACTTCCACTTGCATTAGGTACTTAGATGAGTAGGATATCGGTTTGATCTCACAATAGAACGTCCCATACCATTCCCCAAGGTGTCACACTTTTCTTAACATCCCATACCATTCACAAGAACTTTTATAATATACCTCAATCCCAATCATACAAGTATACCAACCATCACGGCTTTCAAGACGGTTCATTACTTCTTATTAAGTAGATTGACTAACCTTCTTGTATTAGGCTCTTGCCCTTGTAGACAGTGTCCTGCCTAAGCCAGTTTGTCTTGGAACTTCCCCATTCTGAAGCACGATACCTTACTTACCTCAACTCTCACTTAGCTCACCCTTACGACGGTTTTCTAGTCAACTTAGTGTTTCAGAAGAAATTTTGGTTTGAACCTAAAATTTCTAGCACCGTCCTGACAAGGATCAAGCATGCTCTGGTACCAACTTGTAAGACCAAACCCGGCTATATAGACCACGATCGAAGCCTTACGTCGCTCGGTCAAGTTACTGGCCGAACCTCTCTATTTTTTACCCTTCTTTATAAGTTTCACCCTTAGGTGTGGGTTAACTTAGACCTTAGCTAAAGACTACATTTGTCACTAAATAGCTTAGATCATTTGTAGAAATACTTAGCTGAATATTGTTTCTTAATCCTTTATTTAAATCCATTCTAGCATTTGTCCGGTCTAATTGTCTATACCTTGGTCATTTCAGTTACTACCATTCAGCTTATTGATCAATCCTTGACAATGTTCAAGTCTTACTAATCTTAAGTTCCATTTCCCTAAGCCATTCCACCAGCATCCTAGCTACATACTAATCTATCCAAGTATTTTCTAAGTCATAGTTTTGCCACATCCTCGGAGGTTGTTAGCTTATCGGTCCTCCATGCTCTGATCAACTCTTGCTTCTCTATTGAACCATTCAACTCATTAAGTCTCTTCTTGGTTCTTATCTTTTTTCTGCATTAACCAACTCCCTTAGGTACTTAGTAATTCAACCAACCATCCCAACAGACTAAGTAACCTTTGAGAAGTCTTCCAATTTGTTAATAATATACATTTGGCCCTTCTTGGCTCGTTCATCATCCAATAACCTTTGACTTATAGGCTATAGTAAAAACTTAATGCCTTACACCATAATGCTCACTGGATCCTAATTCAATCAAATACCACCCCACATGACTTGGATTCAATGAGTCTTCACTCCTACTTGACCGGCCATAGAATAACATTCTGACAAGGCTGATCAGCCTTGTCTTCGAAACCAACGCATCTTTATCAAACTAGAACTGAGCCTTTGATCCACCCTCTATAGATGAGGTCGTCCATACTCAACTATGATCAGGTTATTTCCGGCATTCCTTGATTAAACACGGATAGGCTAAGTACTGATGGTCTGCGACTCATAGTACTACCCATACTCTTCCTCATGGCTGTTAACCAATCCTATGGCCTTGTTTACCAACACCAAGGTTGATATCAAGTCCTCCTTATGGTCACTAAGTCATATAGACACACTATCGAGTCAAATGATGGGCGAGACCAATGATCCGCATCACCTAAGGGTATGGCTCAATCACCATCTCCCTGTACGACCATTGTCCTCACTTGGCATTTCTTGGCCTACGAAACAGCCCACCATAATCATGTTTCATTAGACCGCCTCCTCCCTTGGGTCAGTTATGATCCCTTAGGATATACTTAGTTGGATCTGAGATCCTTGACTGATACCCACCCACTGATTACAAATGAGGGGTTTCCGTCTGGTTCATGAACCACGACCCAAAATACCCTCTCTTCCACTCAATAAGGTTCTTCCCATTTTGTAAACCGTGATCATCACCAAGGGTGACATCCAAAGATGAATCGTTACCATGATCATCAAGACTGCCTTAGATCGATCGTGCCTCCTTCCTATTGCACATGGACCTTAAACCACGATTTTTCCTTTGGTTGGTCAGGCCTCTCTTGCACTCACTCAGACAAGACTTCCAGGGATGCCTCATGCTTGACAATGATCGTTCCTACATGAGACAGAATCATAATCCAAGAATAAACATAAACCGGTTACTTTATACTAGATGGTCACTAGTAAAAACATCCGAAATAGCCACTACCATTTCTTGGCTATATGGACCTAATCTGTGGCTATACAAAATTTACCACAATTTTTTGGAAGAAAATAATAGTGGCTATAGCATCGTGGGTAAATAAATCCATGGTTAGTTCGTGGCAAGCTAGCCACGATCTAGTCACTGAATTATAGTGGCAATGGGTAGCCACTGTTAGTCACGAAACAATAGTAGTTAACGTAGCCACTAAATTTCCATGACCAGTTCGTGGCAATATAGCTATAATTTAGCCACTAAATTTAGTGGTTATAATTAGCCATTGTTAGCCAGGAAAACATTAGTGGTTAATATAGCCACGAAATTTCGGTGATCAGTTCTTTGGTAATCGAGCCATGTTATTTTTAGCCACGATTTATGTCTGTGGCATGCTTATTCAATCAAAACAAATCCTCTAAAATTTCTATATTGATATTGTACCAAACCACAAATACAATACAATACAAATAAAATATGAAAACAAATTTAAAAAAATTTAAATCATTAATAAGAACAAAAGTCGCAATAGATTAATTTTGATAATTAGTTCAAATTACACATGATCTTTACTAAGATCAAATATTAGCAAAAAGAGTCATAATTTTACAACAAAAGAAACTACATAGAAACGAAAGGTGAAGTTTTCAGTCTTCTTCTGGATTAGATGTTGGTGTTACCATGGGATGTAGCAATCTCAGCATGTAGGTCAACAGAAGGAACATTCGGGACTGGAGCTTGAGAAGCACTTGCTTGAGCAGAAGCAGAAGTTGTCGGATGGGGTCCAACGTTCTGCATAATCTGAGCGACCATAGCTCTTATAGCAGTCATGTCTTGCTTCATCTCACAAACATCTGTTGTGACAGATTCAAGAACGGTCTCGACACCAGATATACGGAACTCCATGTCAATGGAGCGTTGAAGAGAGCCAGGGACTTTTTCAGTTGGATTGAAATCCTTGAATTGGGCTCTACCAAGACCATAGACAAGGCCTTTTTTAGGCTTAGCAAGCGGTAAAAGAGAAAACAAAACCAGAGTTAAATCCAAAGAAAAACTACCTATTCTCAGACCAAAGATATTGGATCAAAGAGGCAAGTCAATCAATAATACTAAGGCAATGAGCAAAGAAGTAAATAAAAATAATCAAACAACTCTATATACTCTCAAGGCAATGAAGCATAAGTTAATCAATCTAACAAGTACAAACTCAATTTAACTATAAAATGTGTAAATACTAAGGAATAAGTTAGAAGACATAACCTTAAGATGAGTTTGGTTGATGAGGATCCGAGAAGGAGCAGATGAAGCAGTTGGGCTACAATCATTTGGAGATTCATTAGAATCCATAAGCTCTGACACCTCCTTCTCTACCTGAGTCACAAGTTCCTCAGCACGGTAGTCAACGAAGGTTCCATCTTTGCGTGTATGTGTCCTCCGAACAAGGTCAATTTAAGATGGACGTTGATTATCACCAGAGGCCACCATCTGGAAAACAAAGACAAAAACATTAGATAAATAACTATACAATGGGTAAGTAAAAAGCAAAGAGAAAATGTACCATGTTATATTCAATCCTTGCAAATGCTACTGGTCCAGCATTATGCTTGGCAACTCCTTTTTTCAGGATCAGACTTGCGGCAAGCAGCAGCATTTCTGCTCTTCTTCCGAGCAGCTTCTGTGGCCCAATACGCCAAGAGAGTGTCCCAGTCCCTATCACCAATGTAGCTAGGTTTCTTGTTCTTCCTCTTCTTAGTGCTGATGCGTTCACATATTGTTACCCTAGTCTCCTTTTTCCAGTGGAAGTAGACAAGATCATTAAACTGAGATTCCCAATAATATTGTTGCTACAAAAAGGAAGACACAACATTATAGTAGTGAATCGATTTGCTAAATAATATTAGAAAAGTAAAATGATTAAAAGCAGAGATACAAACACTAACCACAAAGGTTTGCCACCACACTTGCTTCCTCTGTTCAGGCACTTGAGACCAATTCCTCCAAGGTCCCATGAAATATCCCTGCCATGTTGAGAGAATGAATGAATTGACAGAAGGGTCAATATTAGACCTAATGACAGGATAAAAGAGACAACAACAGTGAGTAATATAAACATGGAAGCATAATGATAGACAAAAATACAACAGAGGTAAACAACTTACCATAAAGCTCCATTCACTTTGTCTGGATGCAGACGTGGCTGGGACAGCCTTGAAGGAGCGTTGAGCATTGCATTGAGACTGATATTTGCATAGTTGTTAGAGCGTGAAGAAGATGCAGTCCCATGTATAGCAGGTCCAGTTGCTCCTGGTGGCATTGGAGGACTCATGGACGAAGACATTGTTCCTCTTCTTACTGTCATAACTGTTGCAAGACAAGAATATGTGAGTTAAAAAAAAACAAACGAAAGCCATACTCAGTGAGTTAGAGCAAGATGAATATAAATAATACAAATAGAACCACGAACAAGAGAAACAGAGAGAAAGGGTACCAATCGGTGAGTTGAAACAAATCAAACCAAAACTCGGAGAGTTAGATCAAGACAAACAGAAACCCTAAATATACAGAGTAAAAGACAAAAATACTGAAAACCCTAAGGAGACATAATCTACAGTTTCAAAACGAAGACAAAACACAGCAATACTCGGATTGAAGAGAGGAGTAGATGATTGGAACGAAATAGAAGCAAAGAAACCCTAACAGTACATCTATCAAACGACTGATCTTGAACCATTCAGAGAAGAAGAAGACAAAACCTGTTACAGGAGAGGAGAGGCGAGGACACGGTGGGTCTAGAGAGAAACGGAGCCGGTGAAGAAGAGAAAGGCGTCGAAGACGAGTGAAGTGCTCAGATACTCTTGATCTAATTTTTTTCTTCTCATATACTCCTCTCTATTTATTTATTTTTATAAATATTTATTTAATTCGAAATAAAGCATAAATGTCTAAAAAACCATATAACCCTTTAATATTTACAAGTAAACCAGGCGGATTATCCAAACCCATCGGATCTATCCGGGTTTTAGTTCAAAATCTTTCAAAATCGACACAAGTCTTTTAGGTTTTACTAGTTTCCCCTTTTCATTCTTTCTCTTTGTTCAATCCGATTCAATCCCGACAATCGCAATCCTTTGAGAACTTTGAATCCCCAATCCTTTCTTTCCTTTCGTAACCTAACATCACGAGTTATGGTTCGTACGAAGAACCCATCTTACAAAGAAGACGAGTCGGCTTTGAATCGAAGCGTAGAGAAAAACCCAGAAGAAAATGAAGAAGAAGAGAGTGTAGGAGAAGAAACCGAAGGAGAAGAAACCGAAGGAGAAGAAACCGAGACCGACAAAGAAGAGACCGACGGTCAAGAAAAGGAAGTAGAAGAGGACGAAGGAGAAGAGAACGAAAGAGAAGAGGACGAAGGAGAAGAGGACGAAGGAGACACAACAATGCCACTGCATGCATCGGTATGTATTTTTTTTGAAATGAAGTATTAAGGGAAGCAAAAGTTAACTGTAAAACGAAGAACAACTCAGTAATACTTTAGTTGTATAACTGTGAAACCTGTGGTTAAACTTTGGTTGTATAATTGTATAACCTAGGAAACTGAGTAATACTTTGATTGTATAATTGGATAACTTTATAAAACTTAGTCAAACTTTGATTGCATAATTGTTTAACCTTGTAAAACTTAGTAAAACTTTGATTGTATAATTGGATAACTTTGTAAAACTTAGTACAACTTTGATATCATAATTGTTAAAACCTTGAATGTATAATTGTATAACTTTGTAAAACGTGTAAGTTTATGATTATGGTATTAATTTCAAACGTTTTTCTTTCGATTGAAGGATGAGGAGAACGCAAGTGAAGCAATGGAACCTCTTAAGATGTACTTTCCTCCAAGCGAGTATAAGAAAGTGATAAAAGTTTCAGCAAAATGCTATATAAAGCAGGCTCTTGAAACCATAGAGAGTACGTTGTCAGTAAAGGAGAAGAAATGGTTCTTAGAGCATCCTCAATTCAAGCATTTCTTCCATATGGGAAAGAACACGAAGCATAAGTGGATGGGAATGTGGATGCTGATTGTTCGCAGTGCTTCGATACAGAAGAAGATGGAGATGTGGTTCGTTGTAAACGGCGTGCCAATCAGATACTCTATGAGAGAACTCGGATTGATCTCAGGTTTATACTGCCATGTTTATCCCAAAAATTATGAAAAGATTGGTAGTTTATCCTTCGTAAGTAAATATTTTGAGGAAGGGAAGAAGATAACATATGAAGATGTGGCCAATCAGATGAAGAAAATGAAAAACAAGCCTTCTGTTGATCGCTTGAAGATGGCTGTGTTGTACTTCTTGTCCAGTGTCATCATTGGATCAAGAAAAAGTGGAGAGGGAGCACCATCAGTCGAGGGTTTCTTCCTCAGAGCCGTTGATGATCTGAAAAAGTGTGAAACATTCCCATGGGGACGTATGGCATTTGAGCATAACATGAAGGACATTTCTTGGTTTTTGGAGAGTTCCGGAGGGGTCGTGGGGTCATCTTGGGTGCTTCCAAGCTTTGCTATTCCCATGGAGGTATTGTTGGAGTTTCTAATTAATACATAAGTTTAGCTTGGTTGAAAAACTTTTCTGATTATGTTTTGTTTGCAGCTTTTGGCATTTGAAGCCATTCCAGTTTTAAAGAACCATTTCCGTGAAAAGGTAGTTGGTGCAGATGATGCTTGTCCTCGGATGTGTAAGATGAAGTACAAATCTAGAGGTGGTACCAAATATTTCAGTATCTCAGAAATGAATGCAAAACTTGGGACAACCAAGGTTAGTATATGTTTGTGTAAATTAGAGAGCATTATGTGGCTTGGAAGTTATTTTATATTGTGTTATTTGTATTAGCAGGATATTGAGAGTATATTGAAAGCAACGCCTGCCGAGGTACCGTTCTTAAACCACGTCATGCACAAGAACAGAGACCGCTGGGACGATAAGGATGATGTTGTTGTCGATGGTTGGACAAGGATTTTAGTGAAAAAAAAGAAATCTATTTGGTTTGAAGAGCTCTATGAGAAAGATTTCAGTGCCCGTACAAGTGTGGTAGAACCTGATTCAATTCCTAATATTGATGCTCCTCCAGCTGTGGCTCCTACGGTTGAGGCTCCTAGGATTGAGGCTCATCAAGTCGAGGTTCTGTTGAATGAAGTGAAGGATACTTTTTTCTTTGCCATCAACAACATAGAGAAGAAGCTTGATTCTCTTGCTAACCGGATTACACCACTTGAAGAAGATGTAAAGAAGTTGAAGATGTGCATTGGTATGAATGTTGATGTTGTGGAGAAAGAACGTGAGAAAGATGGTGAGGAACTTAAGAAGGATGGTGAGGAAGGTGAAAAAGAAGATGACAAAGCTGGTAATAGCGGTGAGAAAAAAGATGGTACAGAAGGTGAGCAAGGTGAGAAAGGTGAAAAAGGTGAGAAAGGTGAGAAAGAAGATGAGAGAGTTGAGAAAGGTGAGAAAGAAGATGAGCACAGCATTGAGGATGATGCACAGGATGAGAGCTGTGAGAAAGAGAAAGGTGAGCAGAGCATGGGGGATGATGGTGGTGATGGAACGGTGAAGGCTGTTGAGGGTGTGGCAGCCGAGAAAGAAGAATTGAAGCAAAAATCACCCATTGTGAAGATGATCTCCAGGAAAAAGACAAAGAAAAGGAAAGCTCAGGAACAGGTCAGGAGCCCAATTGTAACCAGGGCAAAGAGAGAAGGCTGAACTTTGTTTTTAAGTTTGGGTTAAAAGGGAAACTTTATGAAAGTCTCTTTTCTTTTGTTAAACTCGGTATGTTTATGTTATTCGGTATGTTTATGTTATTTGGGATGTTAAAACTTGTTAAACTCGGTATGCTTATGGTGTCATGATTATGTATTTGTGTTATTAAGTTGGGTTAAAAGAGAAACTTTATGAAAGTCTCTTTTCTTTTGTCAAAGTTTGTCTTTTCCATTTGTAAAACTTCGCCAAAGTTTGTCAAAGTTTGTCTTTTCCATTTGTAAAACTTCGCCAAAGTTTGTCAAAGTTTGTATTTTCCGTTTGTAAAACTTCGCCAAAGTTTGTCAAAGTTTGTCTTTTCCGTTTGTAAAATACAAAACAGTTCATTAGATGGAACATTCATAACTCCATTTCATTACATTGATAAGGTGAAACATCATAATCCTTAGTTGTACATCCAAATACCTAAAATTACAATTATAATTGAGATAAGAAAACATAGAAATATCATAATCTTCTTCCCATTATTTGTTCCTTGAGTGGTCATAGTAGTCTTGAGAAGAAGAACTTCTTCTTCTAGTACACCAACCTGATAATCCAATTGTTTAATCTCATCTGTGAAAGCTTCATCCACCCATTTGAAGACATGATTGTCGTTCATTAGCTACACAAGTAAACAATGGGGAATGATAAATATTTGATTATAAATATGAACATTAGGAATCAAAATATGTTTACCTTCCTTTCAGCAGCGTACACACATCGGTAGTACCGACGGTAAGGATTAGGATCCGATTTAGAGATCTTCTGCGTGACACCTTCACCACACCAACACTTATCAGGTATGCCTGGAGATCTGAATCTTTCCCGTCGGCCAGTCGAGTTGGAAGAAGCTGAAGTAGCTTGGCTCATTTTCGGGAGAGAGAGAGAGGAAAAGGGAAAAGTTGAAGTAAGTTTAAACTTGGTAGAAATGAGGAAACCCTAAATTTTGAGTGTTTTATAGCAAATATTAGTGTTTTAGGATAGTTTAGGCGGGGTAGGAATTTCACTGAAATTCGGCGGGAAAATTGGCGCCAAACAATTTTGAGGGTAAAACTTTGCCAAAGTTTGCAGTTTCACTAAAATCATCAAAGTTTCACTTTTCGATTTTTGCCATTTTCCTTGGTTTACTATACTTAAAAGATATATTTTATGGTTGTACTAGAGAGTTTTGGACATCTTGAAGCATTTCTCATCTATTCACGTAATAATATGTGTGATATCATCACTTTTGTAAGATTTGTAATATGATGGGGTGAATAAGATGATAAAAGACATAAGTATAAGGTAGTTTTTCAAGTATGAGGTAGTTCTTTCATAATGGACAAAATAATTTTTTTAAATTGAGATTTTAAATACATTAGTAAACGACAACTAATTTTTTATATCACAAATAGTCATATAAAAACTATTTATTTTACTTAAATATATAATTTTAAAAATCATAGAACGAATAATTGTAAACAAGTAAATAAACAAGTTTCACCTTGTTTTCCCAAGTTTAACGTACACAAGTTTCATACAAGATACAATTCTTAACAATACAAGATACAATTCTTAACACAAACGAGTTACAAATTTTGTGTTCCTTCTGAGCATCTGAACCACTTCTCCAAATTTCGATTGGGCACTAATTTATTCTTCCTCCGACGTTCTCCTACGGAAGGAAACCTTTTTTCTTGAGCTCTACCCTTTCTTTTCTCTTTGTCAAAATATGGAGGCAAAGCATACATCTCTTTGATATGTTCTGGAATAATCCATTCGGATATATGCGGAACTGGATATATTGTTCTCGAATACGCCAAGGCCCAGATCTCAACCAAATAATAAGGCGAGCACAAATCATATATGTCTTTCATCTCATGTGAATCCTCCTTGAAGCACTTAATGGCAGCACCAATTGCATGAACGCATGGGTATCTATCTATATCAAAATACCTGCAACTGCACCTTTTATTACGCAAGTCCACCAAGTACGTCTTCCCGTCAGTTCCAATCACACCGTACTCAAGCTCAAAAGCGTTCAACACAGTTACTGTTAATTTTACACCTTCTAGACATCTATCATGTAATACATTTTCCACAAATGGAACCAATTTCTGACTTTCTGATCCGGCAACAGCATCTTTCCTATGTGTGTTGAACCACTCAGCCATCTTTGCGATGATAGTATCAATCATAGGTAGTAAAGGGTACTTCCGTGCCTTCAAAAAAGCGCATTTAAAGACTCCACACAGTTAGATGTGTCTATGTTGTATCTTGCACCGGGAAAATAGCATTTCGCCCATTTTTCAACTTCCACACTTTTATCAAGATACCTAGCACAAGTTGGATACCTGTTCCTAAAGTCAGCATATTGTTGTAAGAACTCAGACTCTGCATATATCTGTGCAATTTCCCTGAATTGTTTTGCAACTTCGTCTCTGTTCTGTGTAACACTTAGTTTGACATTGTTGGACAGATGAAAGATGCAATACCCATGTTGAGACTTTGGATACACTTCAGCCACAGCTTTGATCAGACTTACATTTCTATCAGAAACAAACACCATCTCAGGACAATCCGGTATAACGGTTTTCAACATTGTGAAAAACCACGTCCAACTTTCATTTTTTCCCCATCAACGACACCAAAAGCAATAGGATAATGGTGATGGTTCGGGTCTTGAGCTGTAGCAAAAATTAGCACCCCGTCTTGCACAACTTTGAGAAATGTCGCATCCACAGTGATTACTTTCCTCATGTATTGAAACCCTTCAATGGAAGCTCCCAAAGCAACAAATAGGTACTTGAACCTTTTTGCTTCATCCAACAACACACTTGTTTTCGTACCCGGATTCACACTCTCTAACATATACAAATAAGAATACAAATTCTTGAAGCCTTCTTCCGGTGTACCGCGCATATCATGAACTGCTTTATTTTTTCCCCTCCATGCTGTCGAGTATGACACTTCCACACCAATTTTTCTCTGAACCAAACCAATAAGAGTTTTTGGAGTTGGAGTCTCGAATTCACCAGGATAATCATCATGTAGAATAGATGCAACTAATCGTGGTGTGCCTTTCCTTTTTGTACCGGTACTAGAAGTTGTTCGGGAGCAAGTATGCATCTTTATGTATGTTCTTATCGAGAACATATCAGAATTTTGAACCTTAGCAGCTCTCACATACCATTTACAACCTTCTGCCGCTCCTCGGCATCTCACCACATAACGACTCTTATCAGAGTTCAAAAGAGTAACTCCAAAACAATTCTGTTGTGATGCTCTATCAATTAAATCTATCACAGATTCTTTACTCGCAAACTCTTGACCGATCTCAATACCCATTCCATCTTCCCATTCTATCAGACGTCGACTTTCTTCTGAAACAAGTGGAAGCTCAACATATTCACAAATAGCAGTATCATCCACAATGTTTTCCACGTTATCCATGTTATCCAAACCAATAACCACATCCTCAGGATCTTCATTTGCATTTTTTTCCACTGACTCAGTTACCTCGAGATGTTTTTCTGCTTCTTCCAAGGTGTTATGTAGTGTGTCTACACCATGACTACCACCAAGTTCGTCCCTCCCAGTTGAAAGAAACTCACTGTAATTCTTACCAATTGAACTTGCATTCTCAACTCTTGATTGTTGTTCGTTTATGGGAACTATTTCCAATTCTCTAATAGCCTCTACATGCAAAATACTTCTTCTCTGATCTTTATCCAATGACGTTAGATAAACAAAGACATCTTCATCATCTAATATATATGATTGCCTCTGAGGTTTCACTACCAACGGAATATAGCTCAAACTCAGCCTAGTCGTACATGCATCTACGGAAACCTTCCTGTTTATTTTATCCTCTAACGCCGCATAAGTGATCTCATCCATAGATGATGTTTTGAACGATATAGCATACAAGCGACCTTCTTTTGGAATCCATTCATAATCATCTCCATTTTTTGAATAATATCCTTCATAATCAAAGTGTATGTTGGTATAAGAGCTACCCATATGTCTCCTGCAAAAAGATAAATGACAACATTTAGTTATACCAAGTTATTCTGTTTTATATAACAAGTTATACTAAGTTTTACAGTTTTACCTAGTAAGTTATACCAACTTTCACAGTTTTACCGATTAGTTACACCAAGTTCTACAGTTTAACCAATTATAGTTATACAAGGTTTTACAATATTAGGGTAAAACATAAACAAAGTTTCCCAAGTTCTACTATTATAGTTATACAAAGTTTCACTAGTTCAACAAGTTCTGCTATTATAGTTATACAAAGTTTCACTAGTTCCACCTTTTTCCCATATCAAGTTCTACTAGTCATCCTACGTTTTTCTAGTCACCACGAATTCGTCTCCTTTAAAAAGACAACATTAATGGTGGATAAAACTTCTAATTACTTCGATTTAAACTACAATGTGATAATACTCAACTAAACTTACCTGATTTTGAGGTTGAGGTTCAACAATGGGGATATTGGATTTCAATTGAAAAAGAGGAAGCTTCGTCGTCGGTTTCTGTGGAAAACGAGAAAAAGGTAGGTTGGAGAAGAAAGGGTAATTTGGACATTCACTACAAGTATTAAGAGTATATAAAAAATGAAGAGTATGATAGATTAAATAAGAGTACATGAGATTATTTTTCTCTCATTAAGAGCATTCCAGCAAATGATTCGGTTTAGAGAGAAGAGATGAGATTTTTTTGTTAAGTGTTAGGTTAGATTTAATAAACTGTCGTTTTACTTATAATACTGAGACCCCAAAAAAATTTACTGAGAGGGAAAAATAATACGAACCGCGTGAGTGGGGGGGGGCAAATAATTTTGGCCAAAATAATTGGTGCCAGAACACAATGTCTTTGCTCTTTTTTTCTTTTAACACAACACAATTTTACTTTGTAAGCTATAGTTTTGTAAACTATAATTTTATTACAAAGTTTAAGATTATACAAACCTTAGTTACTTTTATTTTTTCAAACAGAAAATAAAATTAGAATTTATGAGATTTTTTTGTTGTAAATTTTAGAGATTTTTTAAGTTTCATTCGAAATTTATTAGTATTTTAACTAAAATAAACATTCATAAATTTAAAATAATACATTACACCATTGCATACATTAATAAAACAGATTTCCAAATAAAATATATCACAAATAGACTTAGTTAACCAGAATAGGAATTTGAATCTGAATCCGAATCTGAATCTGAATCATCGCACATCTCTTCTAACTCGTCTTCTGATATATATTCATCATCAGGAGGATTGACAAATTGAGTATCATAATCTGATATATCTTCAATAACAAGTGTTTCGATTCGTACACCAGATCTTTGGGGTCTCACTTGATTTTGTGTGTCATCTTGCCATGCGGTTAAAACAAGTTTTGGTGTTTCCCGAAAACCTCTTGGTATAACTTTTGTACATGCCCACCAATCATCTCCAGAAAATCGACGCGCCCGTGGATATGGAAGAAACATGCTTGATCACAGTTACCCGGTAATACAAAAGGTTCATATTTTGCATAATTTCGGCGTGGTGCAACGTCAACCAAACCCGATGGATGTTTTCTGATACCATGATTTTCGGTCGTATCGAACCACCTGCATTTGAATATCATCGCCTTTAGTCCAACATCACCATGATACTCGGTCATCATTATCTCTTCTATGAGCCCGTAGTAATCTGTTTCAGTGGTTCCTGGTACGCACACACCATGGCTGTGTGTCTTCTTATTTTGACCATGGCTGTGAGTGTGAAAAGAGTATCCCCGTGAATGGTATGTTGGCCAAGATAAAAATTTTTGTTTTGGACCTTGGACAAAATCCAATATCCACATGGGAAATTCATAAGACTTGGTAGCATCATTTATCTACAGATTAGAAACATTTTTGTTAGTTACTATAATAATAAATATCTTATATATTACTTATATGCCAAATATAATGATACACTCACATAATCTTTGCACCATTCCGCAAAATGATCATCTTTCGCTTTTTGTAAAGTCTCAGGAGTAATATTATAGTTTCTCTGGCTCATATACTCTTCAAACATCCTGCTTTAATTTTAGGGATAAGTTTCTAACTATAAATATTATTTTTAATTAACTTACAAATATTACTAACCTCTCATAAGGTGCAAACTTCTCACAGTTGAGCAACAAAAATGTTTGAAGGACGGTGAAATCTTGATCATTTAGCCATCCACTTGACGTTTTCCACTAACTTTTCTTCATGATAGAACAAGCCAGGCACATCTGGATAATCATATATGAAATGAATATCTCTAGAATCCTGAGCAGAGAGGCTTTCGACTTTTTGATGTCCAAAATAATTGGCTGTTGCATATGAGATCGCTTCATTTATACACTGGGCAACAATAGAACCTCCAATGCGTGCTTTGTTTTTAACTTTCCTCTATAGATGATACATTTGTCTCTCATAAGGATACATCCACCTATATTGGACAGGACCACCTAAAGCCGCTTAATCTGGAAGGTGCAAAGGCAAATGTTCCATAATATCAAAGAATGAGGGTGGAAATATCTCTTCCAAATTACAAAGCTGCACTGCAATATTTTCTTTTAGAATAGCAATGTCTTCGGTTCGAAGGATTTTTGATGAAATATCCCTAAAGAAGAGTGCAATATCTACAACCAAATATTTAAAGTTAGATTACAAAAAAACAGTATAAAATATTTACAATACAAAACAAGTACCTTGAATTGTTGTATGAACGCTTTTTGGAAGAAGTTTTGAAAACGCAAATGGAAGTAATCTTTGCATGATTACATGGCAATCATTACTTTTCAACCCGTGTAGTTTTAAATTGGCTTCGTCAATGCATCGGCTAAATTTTCAGGCATATCCATTAGGAAATTTTATATCATTTTTCAACCATAAGAGAAACTGTCTTTTCGCTGCGTTTGACAACCTGAAAATTGGCATGGGCATCGTTCCATCTCCTTTGAGCTCCAAATCGTGTCTTCTACATATTTCAGGTAGATCCAACCTTGATTTGATGTTATCCTTGGTCTTACCTGGTGTGTTTAGCACCGTATGTATAAGATTATCAAAGAATTGTTTTTCAATATGCATGAAATCAAGGTTTTGCCGCATAAGCAAGTTCTCCCAATATGGTAATTCCCAGAATATACTCTTCTTCACCCAATTATGACTATCTCTGTATCCTTCTATCGTTCGTGCAGGCTTCTCATGTCCATTCCCTCCAGATTTGACGGTTTTGGATAAACCTGAGATGTTGTTTATTCTTTCGTACAAAATCTCCTCTCCAATCAACCACGGTGGAGGATGATCGGTTATCGCTTTGCCCCGTCTGAATGCTTGCACATTTCTTCTATATGGATGGTCTGGTGGCAAAAATCTTCGGTGACAGTCAAACCAGCTATGTTTCCTTCAATTCTTCAGCCAAAATGATTGTGTCTCATCCATACAATATGGACAAGCCAATCGGCCATGTGTCATCCATCCAGACAACATGGCATACGCCGGAAAGTCGCTGATAGTCCATACCAACATAGCGCGCATCTTGAAATTTTCTTTTCTTGGAATATCGTATGCATCAACACCATCTCTCCACAAGCTCAGTAATTCTTCAATCAGCCGTTGGAGGTAAATATCTAAACTTTTCTTGGATGTTTAGGACCGGGAACTAATATGGAAAGGTAAAAGAATTCCTTTTTCATACACATATTTGGCGGCAAATTATAAGGAGTAACAATCACCGGCCAAACCGAGTGAGCTTCACCGTTCATACCAATATGATTAAATCCATCTGTTGATAGTCCTAAATAAATGTTGCAACTTTCAACAACAAAATCAGGATATACCTTGTTGAAATGCTTCCACGCTTTTGCATCTGATGGGTGATGCATCTCTCCTTCCGGTGAAATATGTTCAGCGTGCCAACGCATATGGGATGCCGTTGCCTCCAATTGGTATAAACGCTTCAACCGGTCAGTAATCGGCATGTAAAACATCCTTTGTTTTGGTATATTTTTTCCCTTCCCATTGTTTGGATGGTAACGATCTTTACCAAAAAACCGACATTGCATTAGCTTACGATCTCCTCTTTTCCAAAATATCATGCAATTATCCTCACAAACGTCTATTTTTTGTACGGGCAATCCAAGTGCTCGTGTTAACTTCTTTGTCTCGTAATAATATGCCGGAGCTTTATTTGGCTGCGGCAGATTTTTCTTAAACATTTGTGATAACTCATCCACAGATGATTCCACCAAATTATAATCGGTCTTTGCTTTCATCATCTGCGATGCAACATACAACTAAGAAATTCCATCTTCACATCCATCGTAAAGAGGTTGGTTTGCCGCTTCAAAAGCTTGAAATATGCCATCATTATATGGCTCTTCATTGATTGGCTCTCCTACATTTGTCGGCATGTACGGTGGCATTACTTCTTCTCCCATGTAATTATCTCCTTCTTGAACATAGTGGTACTCACCCGAGACATGAGCATTTTGAGCTTCACTCATTCCATCTTCATTGTTGATATTATTTGCTCCGGAAGATTCACCAACATCAAAATAGTTTTCTCCATGACTCGTCCAGATATAATAGTTTCCCTTAAATCCATACATGAAAAGATGTTTGGATACGACTTTTGCTTCTAGTTGCTTAGTGTTCTTGCATCGAGAACATGGACACAATAATGTGTTTCGCTCCAAGTAGCATGCTTGATTACAAGCAAATTGAATAAAAACATTAATACCCTCAATAAACTCACTTGAAACACAAATATTTTCGGAATCGATTCGATGATCCATCCACTCTCTCGATTGAAAGTAACTTGACATTGTGATTAGGAAAAGATTTCACAATTAAAATTTTGGTGATTTTAGAAAAGAAAATCACTCATCAATCGAAAAAAGAGGAACATTGAAAGTTGATTATTAGGTGATATGTAAATGACGAGAATCGCGTTGCTTTATGTAACTGAAATGTAGCCACGATCCAGACACGGAAAAGTCAGTGGCTAGATAAATATCTTATTTTTCTGAATATATTATGTGTCCTTTGAATGACAGGACATTGTGGTGTCACAGAGTCACGGGTCAGCCACATAAAAAACGTGCCAACTACTTTTAGTACCAAAAACTTAACCACTGAATTTTCAGTGGCTAATTGGGCTAACCAGCCACCAACTATCCACGTAATGAATACGTGGAAATGTAGCCACTGACATATAGTAGTTAAACCGTGGCTGGTCTAGCCACTGAAGTTTCATGGTTGTATCGTGGCTGGTTTTGCTACGGTTTAACCACGGATTCGACATAATCGTGGTGTTTTCGGATTCGTGGCTTTATCATGGTTAGTTAGTGGCATTTTTTTGTAGCCACCGAATTGCGGTGGTTATTCCGTGGCTATTTCAGCAGTTTTTACTAGTGGGTGTATGACTTTGTGTGTCTTCCATATCCTGGACTTACGTGATCCTCTCACCCACACCTTACCCTAAAGGTGTTCTTAAGCAATAATAACACCCAAACATGGGTCATTCATCACATGCCCTTGTTCACCCACGAATCTGCCTATCTTAGGTGATCCGCCTTTGAAGCAGCCTCAGCCATGGACAGTTCAGTCCGGCCATCCCTCTTCTCTCAAGTTTATTTTTGTATCTTCTAAGGGTATGGGGAAGGGTTGGGGTGTTTTCACCAATGATCAAAACTTGGGCCGTGCATCACTTTCACCTTGATTGCCCATAAAACAGTCTCCATGCCTTCATGTGTATCTCGGCCTTGGAAGTGTTCAATCCAGCCTCTATCCTCGTTTCTCAACATTTGTGTGTATATGAGGCTCTAGAATATGGCCTTTTGCGTGTGTGAGTCCATACAATCACGATCATTAACAGACCATACATCATTCTCTCTTGACCCACATCGACATGCCTTACGTTGCCTCCCATGTGTCTTAGACTTGAGCTTTGTACCCTTATCTATATTTTCATGTGTTTATATGTATCTTAGGCTGTAACTTAAAGCCATCAATGTGCCTGCAAGCCCATGAATTTCCCTCCTTTTATTGGAGAAAGGGCAGTTACATTCCAAGGGTTGCACCCATTGGGTATCATTTCTAGCCAATTATTTAATCAATGATCCAGATCGCATCCATGGGTGGTTCAGTTCCTATCCACCCCTAACTGCTCCTAGGCCCATCTAACCATAGGCCTAACCACTTGCCCAACTCGCAGCCCAGTTTCCATTACCCATTGGTCCTCTCTGACACACTCCTTGGATACTTCTTTGGTTGATGGAAGGAAAGATCCTTGCAAGAACGAATCAGAGACTCAAGTTCTTCAAGGCTGTGGATCGAATGGTGACACAAGAGGGATGACGGATCTCTTGATACTCCTAGATGTCTAGTTTGGATATGACACACCGAGATAGACACCCTTAAGGCTCTAGATATTACACATTAGAAGAACACTCGACAACTAGAGAGAGAGAGCCGCCAGAGATGAACAAAAGAGTTTGATATTAGATTCCTTGAGTTCTCAAGGGTTTGCGGAAACCCTTAAATAAAGAAACCAAAGAACATGCTCTAGGGTTTTGGAAACTATAACATAAAAACCATAGTCTTAAAATAACATAAGATAAAGTAGATAGTCTTCAAGTAGTCTTGGGCCGAGATAGGGCCTAGGTGATTCGTAAGAGAAGTCGTGGCCTCATTCAAAACCTTCCTCCGGAAAACCTCGTGGGACAAAACCAAAAGCAAGGAAAAGAGCATACACCAAATGTCTTGCCTAAACACTAGCTCAGCTTGATGTAGAGATAGCTTGAATGGTGATCAAGATATCTCAGACCATCAAACCGTGTCCAAGACTTTCTTCTTGTTGTGGATATGAAGTGAGTAATCCTCCAACGGTCTCTTTGAGTTTCTTGGCTCTGGAACGGGTCATGGGACCTTCTGTAATGGTCAAAGCATCATCACTAGGCTGCTGGTGTATGGTAGCATCAAGTGGCTCGTCTAAGATCTCTTTACCCTCTTTGGTAAGCTGGTCCATGATCACATCATCCCCTCCCTCTTGAAAAGGATTTGTCCTCAAATCTGGCTCGACATCAACAAAAGGAACCATGTCAGTAACATTGAAGCTATTAGACACATCATACTTACCTTGGAGATCAATTTTATAGGCATTGTCGTTGGATCTTGTGGATAATCTCGAACGGTCCATCAATTATTGGCATCAGCTTAGACTTCCTCTCGCTAGGGAACCTCTCTTTCCTTAGATGAAGCCAAACCTTGTCACCAACATCAAATATCTGCACACGCCTTCCCTTGTTGGCTTGCTTTTCATAGTACTTAGTTTTATGTTCAATGTTTTGTCTAGCCTTCTCATGGATTTGCTGGACCATCTCAGCTTTTTTCTTATCGTCCAAACTAACTCTTTCACACTCAGGTAAGAGCATTAGATCCAAATAAGAGGTGGATTGAACCCATAAACAATTTCAAAAGGAGAATACTTAGAAGCAGAATGCATGGCATGACTGTATGCAAATTCGCAATGAGGTAAGTAATCTTCCCAAGTTTTCAAGTTCTTTTTGATGAATGCACGCAGGAGGGTTCCTAGAGTCCTATTAACTACCTCAGTTTGCCCATTAGTTTGCGGATGACATGTAGTAGAGAACAACAACTTAGCGCCTAGCTTAGACCAAAGAGTCCTCCAAAAGTAACTAAGAAACTTTGTATCTCTATCCGAAACTATAGTCCTAAGCATGCCATGTAAACGAACAACCTCTTTATAGAACAAGTTAGCAACATGCAATGCATCATAAGTCTTATGACAAGCTATGAAATGTGCCATTTTAGAGAACCTATCAACAACAATATATATAGAGTCCTTTCCGGTTCCAGTCCTAGGCAATCCAACAATGAAATCCATAGATATGTCATTCCAAGGATGGTGAGGGATTGGTAAAGGAGTACAAACCATGAGACTGGACTTGGGACTTAGCATGCTTTCAAGTAGCACACCAATTTTATCAGCTTACCCAAATAAGATTGGTACAAAGGGAAGATGAAACAAAGGTTACAATGATCGAAGATAGTGTTGTGGGATATTTGAAGAATAATGACGAGAATCATACTCCAGGGATGAGTATGTGTCCCCAATGATAAGGAGCTAAGGTAAAAGGTATTGAAGGAAGCACACCAATCTAAGTTATCCATACATACAGGTGCGACAAAGATGTAACACGACCTTAAGCGGTACTACCATTGGTCAGGGATGAAAAGGGATGTAGCAGGATGGGTGGCCAAGTGTCCGACATGCCAGTTAGTGAAATCAGACCATCAGATCCCGAGTGGCTTATTACAAAGTTTACCAATGCATGAGTGGAAGTGTGACATGATCATGATGGATATTGTGTGTGGGCTTCCAAAGAAAAAGGGCTGCAAGGATTCAGTATAGGTGATAAAGGACCGCTTAACTAAGTCAGTGTGTTTCCTTCCACTGCAAATGGCAGATGGTGTGGATAAATGCGTTGAAGTCTACATGAGGGAGATTGTGAAACTTCATGGTGTCCCAGTTAGCATCGTTTCGGACCGAGATCCCAGATTTGCTTCAAATTTCTGGTTTCCATTTCAGAAAGCATTGGAAACCAAGGTGCACATGAGCACAGCGTACCACCCGCAAACAGATGGACAATTAGAGCAGACGATCAAATAATTGGAGGATTTGTTGCGGGCTTGTGTAGTGGATTAGGGTAAACTTTGTGAAAGGAATTTGTCACTAGCCGAGTTTGCGTACAACAATAGTTACCACTCGAGTATTGGGATGTCACCGTATGAAGCCTTCTATGGTCGTCTGTGTCAACGCCCTTGTGTTGGATTGAACCAGGGGAGGGCCGAGATCTTTCACTAAGGTTGATAAAATAAAAGACATACAAGATTGAGTTTGTCATGGAGAAAATGTTGGAGGATCAACATCGACAAAAGATCTATGCGGACAAGAGGAGGAAGGAATTGGAATTCCGAGTGGGGGAGATGGTTTTCTTAAAAAGAGCGACGTTTAAGGGGAAGGATTGAACGGAAAAGGTTGGGAAGCTACAATCAAGTTAAATGGGACCATTTAAGATAGTGGAACGAGATGGAACAGTGGCTTATCGTTTTGAATTGCCTGTCGAGTTCCATCCATTCCATGATGTGTTCCATTTATCTCAATGGAGGAAGGTGGTAAGGGTTCTGTCACTAATTGTCTAGAAACCACCTGAAGATTTGGTTCCGTTCTATCGACTCATGGAAAACCAATACAAGTGACAAGGCTGCCGGGCGAGCAAAATAGGAGGAAGATAGTTCTTATGGTTGAGGTAGTATGGGAGTGTGATGGGATACATGAGACTACGAAAGAACGTACAAGCATGATGAGGGCAGAGTATCTAGATTTTTCTGGACCCAAGTAGATGAACATATGGCAGTTGCAGATTCGGGGACGAATTCCCCATAAGTGTGGGAGAGTGAGTATTTTTAGTTATAAAATAATGCACCCGGAAAGAGGTTTCTTTCTTAGGGAGTTAAAATTGTTCTAAGTGTTGGTACTTTTGATTCGTTATGAATAGAATAAGAAGTTAATTTTCTTTAAGTATCAAAGTTCATTTATACTATCAAAACATTGATAACTTTAACGGGAAAAACCGATCATAGAGCGATGAAAGTTTAATAAAGGGATCAACGGGCCACAAAGCCGGTTTAGGAAATTTTAGTCATTTGGGAATACCGGTTCCAAGTAAGGAAAGTTTGTCTAGTCATCAATTATGGGGTACTACGAAAGGTTAGGAGTCGTAGAGATTCCATCAAGCCTTCGTGAGCAAGGTTTGACCAAGCCAAATATGGAAACAACATTAAATTTTCGGCTTGGTGAGAAAGTCCAAGAGTAGTATTAAATGGAACCTTCAGCTCTCATTCTAGTCAAAACTCGAAAAAACAAGTTAGAGAGAAGCCAGAGCAAGAACACAGTTCTAAAGAGAGAATTTTGGAAGCGAGGATCAAGAGAGGAGAATCGCAGGAACCTTCGCTGAAAAAAGTAGCTAGGTTCAGATCTTCGATCTAATTAGATCAATCCAGGTGATGATGTCATTCATTGCAGTCCAATAAGAATTGTTTACCCTTGTTTGATTCATTAGGATTGAATGGTTCTTGGATAGAACTCGTTTATGGAAATTTCGTTCATAATGTTCTTAGGAAAAATGTGTGATGGAAATCGTTTATGGAAAGTTCGTTGGTCGTGTTCTTAGGAAATGCATGCTAGATTTGGTGAATTGATGATCGATATATGTGAGTATGTTTATGAGAGAAATGAACGATTGATCTTGAGAACCTAACTCAGGAAAGTATTATACATTTAAAGAAAAAATAACTGAACTGAGTTAGTTAAGGAAACTGGTTAGTAGAGTGTTATGGACCTCAGGGTCGAAAGTTGGTCTACGGGCTGTAATGGACCGACGGGTCACAGGTTGGTAATGGGCGCAGGTACGGCTATGTCCGCAGGTATGGCGACGAGCGCATGTTTGGCTACGGCCGCAGGTATGACTACTGGCGCATGTTAAATTAGGAATGGCTAAAGTAATAAGAAATGTATAGAACTAGCTAAGTAAAAGAGTGTTGATCAAATTGGATATTAGGTTGTTATTAATCAACGTATGGGAATGGTTAGAGTGCCCGGTATTTGACCACTAAGTTGATGCTCGACCATTATTCAACTTTCTTCAAATCATGTCAAGTTTTATAAGACCAAAAATAAACATTCCTTATCATACTTTGATCCCCAAAAGCTTGGCTCCAAATTCCAACTTGTCGATCTCGACAATTATACCCCTTCGAGACAGTTACTATATTCTCCCCCCCCCTTAATAGAATTCTTCCTCAAATTCTTAGATGTCCAAATGCTCAGATTCACGACATGCTCCTCCTTGATGACAATTTCTCCATAGATTACTTTGTCTTGCAGTCTTTTGCATTTGATGTGTTTCTTCGGCGTCTCGCCTTTGATGCCTTCTTTTGATTTCTTTGGTCTCTATCCAGATTATTTGTTCTGAACTCACTCTATCTTGATACATTCCATAAGACTTCCCTTAGTCTTGAATCCTCTCCTTTCTTTACTTCTTGATTTCCCATGCTTCAACTCATCTTCATAACTCTTTACTTCGCCTGCCATTTTCCCTTGAGTTTACTCCTCCAGGTTACCACAATCGTCCTCATATCTCTTCACTTGAATGATCACTAAGTCGTCTTCTAGTTTTTACTCTGCCAGAACACTCTCATTTCAAATGATACTATCTTGTCCTTTATTTAGATATCATCATTATTCATGACTACACATATCCTTTCTCGATCTCTCTCTACCTAAAGACTCTGATTTTCCACTGAAGTCTTTTTCGTTTCCATCTGTCCAGTCCTCACCACTAATCCTCTGAATCTGTCATCCTCTTTCTCTTCGGGTTTTGGTTTTTGGCCTTGAATTCTCTTCACTTTAAGGTTTACATCCTAAAAGTTTCGAACAACGAACACACTTATTAGCTGCAACATAATAGAACACTTCACACACAAGTTAGTCAGCAACTAACTCAATAAATATTAATCAACAACCTAAATGCAATTCTAACCAATCAATCTAATCAAAATGCTAACCAGAAACCTAACAGTTCTATCCCAACAACCTAGCAATTATAGATTCCACTATCTAATCCTAGTCCCCAAACCCACAAGTTCTATAGCTGGAGGTGACCGGTTACCCTAACACATTTTTGACTCTTTTTGACTCTATATGATATTTGAAAACCGATTAAAACATGAGTCCTGGAAGAATGGATTAAACCATGCTCTGGTACCACCTCTGTAACACCCATGGACCATCCTAGACACAGGTTGACCAACCGGCCAAAAATCAGACAAGAACATGACCGACAAACCGACCAACGCCAAGGGTTGGAGATGAAAGGCCAACCGGGCAGCCCAAAATATAACAAGAACATGACTTTCAGTCCTACCCAAAACCATGGTTCGAAAGGGCTACATGCGAGATTAGGGAAAATCCGGTCGGAGTCACAGAATTTACTCCGCAGCCTAGACCAGTTCATCCACTAATACGTCCAACTAATTCAAGGCCTAAGCCTTTGCGACCCATACTAAGAGTTAGCATTTCCGTTAGATCGATGCCAAAGGCTTTCAAATCGTTCCAAGATTTAACGTTGTGTTACACCAGACTAGTCAAATATTAGAGTACTAATGATGCACATATAAAACAAATATTTAATTAATTCAAAAAAATATTCATATATTGAATAATTTAAGATTGGGCCCGACATTATGCCAAATCGAGTCAACATAACAAGTATCAAAATACCGTTTACAAAAGGCCTGAAAATGTACTATGGCCGTCCTAACGTCCATCACCAAGCTATCCGATCATCCTTACTAAAGCTACCTGTAAAAGGGACAACAAAGTTGGATGAGTAACCTAATGTCACTCAGCGAACTGGCGGCCTCTACCTGCAACCTAGTAATTAACCTAGACAACCCAAAACAACAATCAATCTAACCTAAGTAAGAAATCAAAGCTAAGGGTAAGCAATCAATTACAATTTACTATGTAATCAAACTACTACTAAGTTATACTTGGCCTCCTACCATGATCTAACTTTAAGTAACAGGAAAATGCATGAAAACAAGTCAACAATCAATCCCTAGTTAACCACATATACGTTTGAGTTCAGTACTCATCTAGTGTTAGACACTTATACTATACACGCATCATTAACCGATCGACAAACAATCAGACAAGAACATGATTGGTAAGCTAATGATACCACATAGCTTTTAATATCCACCACCCTTCACAAGGAATCATTCAAATAATATAACGATCAACTTGGGTTTACACTAACGAAATAGACACCAAGCTTAATCTTGTACCTAACCCGAAATTAGATCTCAATGTTATAAACCTGCAAGTAAATCAACTAACGGCCAATTACAATCACAATAATAAGATTCAAACTAATTACGACTCTTAACACCGTATATTGCTGTTAACATTTACTCTTAGGTTCCATAACCCTCTAAGTTGACACAATACTCTAGCACAACACAACACTGTAACTTGGGCCATGGTGACTTCGCGTTCCTCCTCTCTATTGGCAATATACTATCTACTTATAACAAAGGACAAAATATGGTACTTTCAACCGACCGCGGGCCACAATTATGCGGGTCACCGCGCGACAGTCCACAGTCATTCGGGTCACTGTCGGACATTACACCGTCATGTAATACGCAGCGTTAAGCCATGACCTTGTTCCTCTGAGTCTTCCCCGTACAGCTAGTAAGGGGTTTCCTTAAACCCACTGGTTGCGAGGACGAGGAAACACTACTCACCCCTAAACATGCCTAGCATGGGAGGGTTAACCACATGCTATATGGCACACACTCAACACAAAAACAATCCAGAACCTAACTGCAGGCTAATGTTCCAGATCCAAACTAGACTCTCCACTCTACAACGCTAACTATTAGTACCAGTAATCTGGCCTATATGGTCTAGGATCCCTAGTAGTAAAATCTAATCAACTAAACAACAATATAATAACTAGACAACTCACCCAGCTAGTCATTCCCTTACCAAGAGCTGACTAACCTCAATCAACAAGATTATTTGAACAAGCATACATTTAATTAATCAAACAAGCAATATACTCTTCTACCGTTACCCATATAGTTCGGCCTCCTGCTATGAAACTATCTTTAGAGATAACGGAAATCTACACACAACCATATTAACAGAAAAGAATATAAAACATGATCCACCCTAGCCCTATTCAGATTATTAAATCAGTCTTAATTCCATCTCAGCTTAGCTCGTACTAAACTGAGTCCAGTTCAATAAATAACTCTAAGGACTCTATCATTGAATAACATGAGCATTGTATTCTATATGAATACTCGATCTATCCTATGTTCCAAGTGGAACTCAAACATAACCATAAACTATCCTAAATTCCAAGTGGAAATCAAACTAACCAACTTACTACTCTATCCTAAATGTCAAACGAAATTCACACAAACCAATTCATAGTGTTCTATGCCAATAAGCAGCTGGATGATCGGAGAGAACTTAGCGAAAACCCAATGCTGCCGTCTTGAATGGAGTGGACTGATCTTGACTTGGACGGTACCTCCCTTTATACTGGTCTGGACTGAACTCAATTCGAGCAGAACCTTTAGCTGTTGGACGACTCCTTCTGACTTATGGGCGGAGTATTGAACTGTGACCTCGACTGAACTGAACCTGTGGAACTAAACTAATCCTAGAAAGCACCTCTAATTGATAATCTAAGGAATTGAATTTCTTGTACGAATTGATTTGGGCAGAGCTTCCGTGTAACATTCGCAGAATATCGTCGATTGGACAGAACTTGACTTCTCGGCGAAGTATCGGTTTCCAAAATGGGTTATACTTCTAAAATGCCTTTTTATTTTTTTTCTCTATATCACTAAGAACTTTTTTGGAATTGATATGGTGTGGAAAGTATTATTGAAACTGTAGGAGGTGTGGCTGGTATTTATAGAAATCTCTGGCCAGTAAGAACAAGCCACATGAGTGAATGTGTGTCAGCCCGCATGCTTCTGGTCGCATATGCAATGACACATGGGTGCACACATTTCTTGATGCATGGCTCAGACTCATGAACAAAGACACACCCACGTCAGAATGGCTTGCTGCATGACTGGAGTGCATGTGTTGCAACACACCGCTCCCTACATGTGAGCTCCCATGCGTCTATTGCAGGTACGGCGACACATGGTGCTCCTAAATGTCAAACCACATGTCCTGCTTCAATGAACGGTGACATGTAGTGCTTTGATAGACACTCAGCATGTTAGACAGTGACAGAACGTCCTGATCACATGCATTGAGCCACCTCATGCTTTTATGTTGCTTTGTCTGATTTAAGTCCTTCTGGCATATTTTCGGCCCTCGATCAACCCAAATATTTTTCCGCTCACATTCCGATGCGCTGAATATTTTTAATAAATTCCCAACATAATTTTGACTTGACTTAAAAGATTTCCCGAGCCTCCGACTTCCCCGAAAAATCTATAATACCAAAATTAGTGTTTTTAGCTAACTTTAGGTTTTCCCGTCATTCTTCGATCCCATCGTGTTGACTTCCTATCCCCTTAATTCCTGTTCTGCTTCTGAGTTAATATGCTCTCAACATAATATTTTATCAATATGATTTTTTCCAAAAACGTCATTCTATGGAAACGTCGTGGTTCTAAAACGTCTTGCTTCCAAAAATGTTATGCTTCCAAAACGTCCTTCTTTTCTCTATCACATTAGCTAACCATGGTCGAGTGACATAATAGACCTATGGTCCACCCACGATCAATTCTTACACCACCTTGACCATCATGTATTTCAAAGCTTCTCGATCTACCTTATTCCCCGCGATTCGTCCACTAAGTTGATCTCGACCAATCTTCTATTTTCGTCCAATGATGTCAAGTTTCATAAGACCTGAACTCAACATTTCCAATAATGTATTGATCCGCAAAAGCTTTGCTCCAAATTCCAACTTGTCGATCTCGACCATTTTACCCCTTTGGGAGGGTTACTACATTCTCCTCCCCCCCTTAATAGAATTCTTCCTCGAATTCTTAGGTGTCCAAATGCTCAGCATCACAACATGATCCTCCTTAATAAAATTTTCTCCTTAGATTACTTTGTCTTGCGGTCTTTGCCATTTGATGTGTTTCTTCGTAGGCTGGCCTTTGATGTCTTCTTTCGGTTTCTTTGGTCTCCATCCAGATTCATGGTTCTTAACTCACTCTATCTTGATACATTCTATTGCATTTCCCATGCTTCACTCATTCTCAACTCATCTTCACAACTCTTTACTTTGCCTAACACTGAGTTTGCTCCTCCAGGTTTCCACAATCTCTTTATTTCTCTTCACTTGAATGATCACTGAGTCGTGTTCTTGCTTTACTGTGCCATAACACTCTCATTTCCAATGATAATATCTTGTCCTTTACATAGATATCATCTTAGTTCCTGACTACTCCAATCCTTTCACGGTCTCTCTCTCTACCAAAAGACTCCGATAAAATATTTTCCACTAAAGTCTTGTTCCTTGCCATCTGTCCAGTCCTCACCATTGTTCCTCTGAATCTGTCATCCTCTTTCTCTTCGGGTTTGGGTTTTTGGCCTTGAACTCTCTCCACTTTAAGGTTTCCATCAAGTTCCGATGGACGAACACACTAATTAGCTGCAACTTAATAGAAAACTTCACATGTATGTTAGTCAACAACTAACCCAATAAATACTATCAGTAACCTAAATGCAATGCTTACCAATCAACCTAATCAAAATGTAACCAGCAACCTAACAATTCAATCTCAGGAACCTATCAATTCTAGATTCCACTATCTAATCCTAGTTAATAAACCCACAAATTGTGTCGCTGGACTTGACCGGTTTCCCTAATGTCTTTTGTGATTATTTTTGACTTGATAAAATATTTGAAACATGAGTCGCGGAAGCATGGACGAAACCATGCTCTGATAGCACCTATGCATCACCCCATACCGTCCTAGACACAGGTCAACCCACCGACCAACAATCAAACAAGAACATGTCTGACGAACCGATCAACGCCAAGGGTTGGAGATGAAATTCCAACCAGCCAGACAACAATAAAACAAGAAAATGACTGACGTTCTACCCAAAACCATGGTTCGCAAGTGGTACGTGACGGGTTAGGGATAATCTGGTTGAAGTCACATAACTTACTCCGCAACCTAGACCAGTTCATCAACTAATACACGTCCCGCTAATTCAAGGCCTAACACTTTGCAACCCATAAAAAGAGTTAACGTTTCCGTTAGATTGAGGCCTAAGGCTTTTCAACATGTTCCAATACCTAACGTTGTGTTAGATCGGACTAGACAAATATCAGAGTCTAATGAAGCGCATATAAAACAAATATTTTATTGATTCAAAGAAATATTCATACATTGAATAATTCAAGACTCGGCCCGGCTAATGCCAAATCAAGTCAACAAAACAACTATCAAAATACCATTTACAAAAGGCATGGAAATCTACTCAAGTGGTACAAAATTCCAGCACCAAGCTGACCGATCATCCTTACTAAATCTACCTTCAAAAAGGACAAAGAGTTGGATGAGTAATCTAATATCCCTCAGCGAGCTGGAAACCTCTACCCGCAACCTAGAAACTAACCTAGATAACCCAAACCAACAATCAATCTAGCCTAGAAAAGCAATCAAAGTAAGGCTAAGGAATCAATCACAATTTACTATGTAATCAGACAGTTACTAAGGTAGATTGGCCTCCTGCCATGATCTACCTTCAACTAACAGGAATCTGAATGAAAACAAGTCAACAACCAACCCTAGTTAACCATATATATATATATACTATATATATATATATATGCCTTAGTTCAGTACTCATATAGTGTTAGACACTTAAACTATACAAGTATCATTAACCGGTCGACCAACAATAAGACAAGAACATTATCGACCAACCAATGATACCGCATAGCTTTTAATATCCACCACCCTTTACATGCAATAATTCAAAAAATATAACGATCAACTTCGGGTTTACACTAACGAAATAGACACCAAGCTTAATCTGGTACCTAACCCAAATTTATATCTCAATGTTAGAAACCTGCGAGTAAATCAACCAATCAAAATAACAATCACAATAATAAGATTCTAACTTACTACGACTCTTAACACTGTATCTCGGTGTTAACACTTACTCTAGGGTTCCATAACCCTCTAACATGACACAATACTCCAACTCAACACAACGCATCATTCTAACTCGAGCCCTGGTGACTTTGTCTTCCTCCTCTCTATCAGCAATGTCATATCTCCTTACGACTCAGTCCACAGTCATTCGAGTGATTGTAGGACATTACACTGTCATATAATACTCAGCCATAATCCATGACCCTGTTCCTCTGAATCTTATTGATCTAGCAAATAAGAGGTTTCCTTAAACCCGTTGGGTACGAAGCCGAGGAAACACTAATTACCCCTAAACATGCCTAGCATGGGCGGGTTACGCACATGTGATATGGCACACACTAAACAAAAAGACTATCCATATCTAACCTAAGGCTAAAGTTCCAGATCTTAACTAGACTCTTGACTTTACAATACTAACTACTAGCACCAATAATCCAACCTATATGGCCTAGGATCCCTAGTTCTAGCATCTAATCAACTAAACAACAATAGCGTAACGAAACAACTCTACCAATTAGTCACTCCCTTACCAAGAGTTGACTAATCTCAATCAACAAAATTAATTAAGCAAGCATGTATTTAATTAATCTAACATGAAATCTACTCACTCTATCTTGATACATTCCATAGAATTTTCTTTAGTCTTGAATCCTTTCCTTCCTTTATTTCTTGATTTCCCATGCTTCACTCTTTCTTAACTCATCTTCATAATTCTTTACTTTGCTGCCACTGTCCCTTGAGTTTGCTCGTCGAGGTTGCCACAATTTTCTGTGTATCTCTTCACTTGAATGATCACTGAGTCGTCTTCTTGCTTTTACTCTGCCATGAAACTTTCATTTCCAATGATATTATCTTGTCCTTTAGATAGATATCATCCTTGTTCCTGACTACTCGAATCCTTTCTTGATCTCTCTCTACCCAAAGACTTTCATGATATATTTTCCACTGAAGTCTTGTTCCTTTCATCTGTCCAGTCCTCCTCACTATTCCTCTAAATCTGTCGTCCTCTTTCTCTTCGTGTTTGGGTTTTTTGCATTGAACTCTTTTCACTTTAAGGTTTCCATCTTTAAATTTCCGATCAACGGACACACTTATTAGCTACCATTTAATTGCACAATTCACAAGCAAGTTAGTCAACAACTAACCCAATAAATACTAATCAACAACCTAAATGCAATACTAACCAATCAGCTTAATCAAAATGCTAACCAGCAACCTAAAAATTATATCCCAAGAACCTATAAAATATAGATTCCACTATCTAATCCTAGTTCCTAAACTCACAAATTCTGTCACTGGACGTGACCGATTTCCCTAATGCCTTTTGTGACTCTTTTTGACCAGATAAAGTATTTAAAAACAGATTAAAACATGAGTCCCAGAAGCATGGACGGAACCATGCTATAATACGACTTTTGTAACACCCCTGGACCATCCTAGACACATGTCGACCCACCGGCCAACACTCAAACAATAACATGACCGACGAACCAACCAATGCCAAGGGTTGGAGATGAAAGGCAAACCGGCCAGCCAACAATTAAACAAGAAAATGACTGACCGTCCTACCCAAAACGATGGTTCGGAAGCGCTACGTGACAGGTTAGGAACAATCCAGTTGGAGTAACAAAACTTACTTGACAACCTAGACCAGTTCATCTACTAACAAGTCCTACTAATTCAAGGCCTAAGGCTTTGCAACTCGTATCAAGAGTTAGCGTTCCTGTTAAACCCAGGCCCAAGGCTAAGCAATCAATCACAATTTAATATGTTATCAAATAGTTACTCAGTTAGACTTGACCTCCTGCCATGATCTTACTTCAAGTAATGGGAACCTGAATGTAAACAAGTAAACAACCCATACCAAGTTAACAATATATACGCCTAAGTCCAGTAGTCATGTAGTGTTAGACACTAAAACTATACAAGTATCATTAACCGGTCCACCAACAGTCAGACAAGAACATAATCGGCCAACCAATGATACCTCGTATATTTTAATATCCACCACCCTTCACAAGCAATCATTCAAACAATATAACAATGAACTTCGGGTTTTCACTAACAAATATACACCAAGCCTAATATGGTACCTAACCCGAAATTATATCTCAATGTTAGAAACTATCAAGTAAATAAACCAATAGCCAATCGTAATCAGAATAATAAGATTCTAAATAAATACAATTCCTAAATCATATATCGATGTTAACACTTACTTTAGGGTTCCATATCCTTTCTAAATTGACATAATACTCTAACTTAACACGACTCTCTAACTCGGGCCCTGGTGACTTTGTGTTCCTTCTCTCTATCGACAATATCCTATCTCCTTACGACAAAAGCCACAAGAAGGAACTTTCAACCGACCGCGGCCCACTGTCATTCGGGTCACCGCGCGACAGCCTAGAGTCATTCGGGTCCTTTTAGGACATTACACTGTTGTATAATACATAGCCATATTCCATGACCATGTTCCAATGAATCTTACTGATCCAGCTAATAAGAGGTTTCCTTGAACCCGCTAGGTACAAGGCCATGGAAACACTAATCACCCCTAAACATCCCTAGCATGGGCGAGTTACGAACATGCTATATTGCATTCACTCAACACAAACACAATCCATATCTAACCTAAGGCTAGGGTTCGAGATCCTAACTAGACTCTAGACTCTACAAAACTAACTACTAGTACTAGTAATCCGACCTATATGGCCTAGGATCCATAGTACTAACATCTAATCTACTATACAACAATATCATAACTAAACAACTCAACCGGCTAGACACTCCTTTACCAGCAGCTGACTAACTTCAATCAACTAGATTAATTAAACAAGCATGTCCTTAATTAATCTAACAAGCAATCTACTCAATAACACTATTACCTAGATAGTTCGGCCTCCTGCAACGAAATTATCTTTAAAGTTAATTGGGAACCTACACTCAACCATATCAACACGCAATAATATAAAAAATGATGCACCCTAGTCCTAGTCAGATTATTAACTCATTTCTAATCCCATCTCAACTTACAATGTGCTAAACTGAGTCCAATTCAATAAATAACCCTAAGGACTCTATCATGCAATAGCGTGAGATTTCTATTCTATATGAATATTTGATATATCCTAAGGTCCAAGTTGAAATCAAACATAACTGTAAACTATCCTAAATTATATGTGTTTCATGACTGAACTCAACACGAGCAGAGCCTTCTCTAGCTGTTTAACGATTCCTTCGGACTTTGGGGCGGAGTATCAAACTGTGACCTCTACCGAATTGAACACGTGAAACTGAACTAATCCTGGACATCACCTCTTCTTGATCATAAAAGAATTTGACTAGCTTGGATGAATTGATTTACAGAAATCACTGGCCAGTAAGAATGGGCCAGATGAGCAACTATGTGTAAGCCCGCATGCTTCTGGTCGCATGCGCGGCGACATACGGGCGCACACATGTCTTGATGCTTGGCTATGACTCATGCATAGAGACACACCCACATCCCCATGACTTTATGCATGAGTGGTGTGCATGCGTTGTGACACACCGCTCCCTACATGTCAACTCGCATGCGCCGATTGCAGGTACAGCGAAACTGATCAGACCTAGGCCGAACTAAAATTATCTTCGCCGGAATACAACTCGTCTGAACCGAGCTGATCTGATCTAGGATGAGTAGAACGAGCTTGACATGAATTGATTTATGTTGTTTAGCTTGAACCAAACTGTCTGATTAGTAATCTTATGAACCGAACCGATTTAATGTTGTCTTGAACTGATCTTAGCCGAGCTTTCATTGATGTTCACTTGTAATGTACTGATCTTGTCTGAATGGAACAGAATTGTTAGGGTCTGAACTTATCAGAACTATTATGATCGGAGTCAAACTGAACTGAAATGTTATGAGATTTGTTGACTGGACTGATGATCCTTATTTTCCAACCGTTCTGTTTTAAATTCAGATTGCAAAGTAAAGTGGTTGGATCAGTCAGATCTTTATGGTGGTTCAGTATTAGGAGTGATCCACAAATGGAGTGGGATTAGCTTGAGCTTTTGTCTAGTCTTACTTAACCTATCTCATGGATTCAAAAGTGAGTCTAGATGGATGATTGATGAGTTATGAATGAGTGTTGCTTCATTTAATTACTGAATATAGTTGATTGATAATCAAAGTCTCGTAGTCAATAATTAGGGTGAGGTGTTTACTTGTTTAAGCACTTAAGAATTATTAAGAATTACCATTTGAGGTTTATCCTGAGCCTTAGTACTTTTTTCTCAAGTACTAATATATAAGTATATAATTAAATATATGAATAGAATCATGATAAGTCTTATCATATTCATTCTCTGTAAAGTCCCTGCATTACCGTGAATTGGTCTTGCGATATGGATCAAGGTCACGAAGACACGATGATGGTGTCGCACCTGGGAGGTCGTGTAACTGCATGCAGCGTTAGATATTCTATATTGGAGTGTCTAATGGAGATGATGATTATGTTCCCTTTCCAGCTAACCTCGGTTAGCCTTCTGAAAAAAATGTGAGAATTATAAAGAGTTTATTGGAGAATACAGAAGAACTCAGCAAGAACAAGAGAGAGAGGTAGATTTCGTGAGAGAGAGAGGGAGAGAGTGTAGAGAGCGAACCAGAATAATGAGGAACTAATTCCTTGCTTAATGCGTTATGGGAACAACCCATAAATAGGGAAACAATAGGCAATCAGACAGAAGAGAAAATAATAAACAAATACATCAGAAACAGCCAAATTGGCTCAGCCAGCAGCAGAGAAAGGGACAGATCTAAAGTGGTCCCAAGAATTCAAATTCAAATTCTTCAGCTCACATGTGACTTCTTTCCTTGTCTCCAACGTCCATATAGTCTTGGTGTGACCAGACTGAAGTTTTCTGGTTAAGGTAACCAGTTTTGATCCATTTAGCACTTCCCCTTGTCTTGCAGGCCAAGTTAGGGCACTTCCTCTTGTCTTGCACGCCAAGTTAGGGCAAGGTTGTACGGACAACCTTGTTCCACAAGCTTCACTTAAACACAGCTTATTCTTCTGATTGTATTTTCTTTTATCTCTTGATGTCTTCATGTCAACACTCCCCCTCAAGCTTGATCCTAGGAACTGGTCAAGCTTGGAGACCATGAAGCATCCCCTCATTAAAACCTTTAGTTTGGCAAAACCACATGGGATAAAAACCAGACCAAGGAAAAAAAAGAGTAGAACACTCCATGGCAAAGGGAATCAGTGTGATGACAGATCTATGAGTCCAAGTTTAGAATGAATGAACTCGCAAACCTTACTACTTGCTGCCTTTGTGAAAATGTCAGCCAACTGATCTTCACTTCTAGTGTAACAAGGAAGGTTGATCTTCTGCTCCACAGCTTGTCTCACCTTGTGGCAATCTACTTCAATGTGTTTAGTTCTCTCATGGAAGACTGAATTGCTGGCAATGTGAATGGCAGCCTGGTTATCACAATGCATAGTGATTGGTGTTGTAGTCTCAATCCCCAACTCTTTAAGTAGCCCCTTGATCCAAGTCAACTCACTTGTAAGCTTCCTCATAGCTCTATACTCTGCATCAGCACTTGAACATGAAACCACTTTCTGCTTCTTGCTTTTCCAAGTAACCAAATTGCCTCCAATGAAGGTACAATACCCAGTAGTTGATTTCCTATCAACTCTATCTCCTGCCCAATCAGCATTACAATATCCATTGATCTCAGTGCTTCCATTGCAACCCATCCAAACACCTTGACCAGGAGCTTCTCTCAAGTATCTCAAGATCCTCTCCACCATGTTCAAGTGATTGATGCGCCCCTAGGATGCCCTTTGGTTGATGGGGATGGATAGATCCTTGCAAGAACGAATCAGAGACTCAAGTTCTTCAAGGTTTGTGGATTGAATGGTGACACAAGAGGGATGGATGATCTCTTGATACTCCTAGGCGACTGATCTGGATATGACACACCAAATAAGAAGCCCTTAGGTCTCTGGATATTACACACCAGAACTCGACAACTTCTAGAGAGAGAGAGCCGTCAAGAGAGAAAAGAAACTCGTGGTTTATTGATTGCTTGAGTACCATAGGGTTAGGAGAACCCTTTAAATAAAAGAAACCAGAGAACATGCTCTCTAGGGTTTCGAAAATAATAAAAAGGAAAACTATAGTTTAAAACTAACATAAGCTTTAAAATGTAATAAAATGTGAACTTCTGCTAGTCTTGGGCCGAGATAGAGCCTAAGTGATGTGTAAGACAAGTTGTGGCCTCGTTAAAAACCTTCCTACGGAAAACCTCATGGGACAAAACCAAAAGCAAGGAAAAGAGCACGCACCAAGTGTCTTGCCTAGACACTAACTCAGCTTGATGTAGAGATGGCTTGAATGGTGATCAAGACATCTCGGATTAAACCTTGTCCAAGACTTTCTTCTTGTTGTGGATGTAAAGTGAGTAATCCAACAACATTATCCTTAAGTTTCTTTACTCTGGAATGAGTGATGGGACCTTCGGGAATGGCTAGAGCATCATCACCAGGCTGCTGGTGCATTGTGGCTTCATGTGGCTCATCTAGACTCTCCTTGTTCTTCTTAGTGATCCGGTCCATGATCACATCATCTAAGCTCCCTTTGTCCTCTTTAGTAAGCTGGTCCATGATCACATCATCTCCTCCCTCTTCAAAAAGATTTGTCCTCAAATCTGTTTTACCTGCAATAGAGGGGACCAAATTAGTAACATCAAAGTTTAGAATCAAGTTACACTTACCTTGCAAGCCTCTTTGATAGGCATTGTTGCTGATTGGTTCGGATATGTAGAAGGGACTGATCCGTTTGATTCCTGATTCATTACTCAAACCTTCAACATACTCTTTGACACACAATAAGTTAGCACATAAAATTTTGTCATAGAGTAAGAGTAATAGTCCAAATCCTTTTCTGCTCGGTTTTGGCTTGTATGTTGCGTCTGGAGGTGCTTCTTTGATGATGATGAAGCAAGTGACGCTTTGGTGCTTATCCTGGTCCAAATATGGTGGTTTGAACCTCATATCTTCCTCCCACTTGTAGCTTCTCCTTATACCCTTCAAAGCTTTCCTGAAATCTATACTTGGCTCTTTTGATAAAAACAAGAGTATTATATCTGTGTGAAGATTGATAAAAGAATCATTGAAAACATGACCACTTATCTTAGCATGCTCACCTGGTCGCCATAGATAGGTTTGAGATGTTCTAAACTTAGCAAAATTCAAACAAAGCACAGATAGGATCACCTGACTTGTATAACACATACCTCTTTCACCTGAGAAGCTTTGGACATAATTCCAATTCGACGTGAGACCATGATGAGTTAAGTTTCCATAGAATTCGAGTTTGTTGAATAATTCCTTGTGGTTGTTGAGATATGTTCCTCCGACTGGTCCTATGTCAAGACTGGCGGCTAGACAGCTTTCAAGATTTGCTTGGTGCTTCTCCAACTTAGCCAAGGACTCATCACTGATACTCTGATCATTGTAGCTCCTCTTTTCACCTGTACCTTTCTCAGATTCTTTTGGACAAGTCAAGTGGGTTATCATGTCAAAGAAAGTATTGTAGACCAGCATGTTAACAAGGCACAAAACAATACATCTAGAACCATTTATCTCAAGTTTCAGAAGTGCAATGAGTTTATCAAAGAACGTGTTATATACTAAGATATCATCAACTAACAAGCCCACACGTTTATAAACATTTTCAGCACACAAACAATCAATATCAAGCTCAGAGTTATTTGCAGATTTCAAAATTTCAAACTTAAAATCAGAATGATGCAATTTCGGTTCATGCAACTTCCTAGGTTCTTTCAAGACATATGTGGATACAGAACAGTCATCAGTGATCAAATCATGCCTAGGAAAATGCACAACAAAACTCTTCTCTTCAGTTCTAGCAAATGAATCACAAGGTTGTCTAAAACAGAAATCAGTTTGTTCCAACTCAAGCTCTAAAACCTTTTCAAAGTGATCAAAGCTTTTGCTATATTTCAGAAACTGATCAAGTCTCAAAACATGACCAGAAATGTTGTTTTTATTATTTTGAAAATGTTTTTGATCAAAGAGGTTTTCTGGTTCCAGTCCTTTAAAAGATCTAAGCAAGTTATCAAAAACAGAATTTGAAACACAAAAATCTTTTACTTTGTCAAGACCAAAACGTTTTATGTCTTTAGTGCTCACTTTAACACACATTATAGGCACAAAACTAACCACTTTAGCTTCCTTACAGTGCTTTTGCTGGTTATGAGACAAGGGTTTAGGAGTTGGGTTAGACTGCAAGCTGTTCTGATGTTCCAACTCTTCTCCTTGTGTTGATTGCTCTGGTTCTCTCTCTACTGATTCTTCTTTTGCAACCTGTAAAACTGAAACAAGGCTCCTCGGTTGCACTGGTTTAAGAAAAGTTAGTTCATCACAAGAAGTACTGAAATTGAATTCAGGCTGAGGTAAGAAAAGAGAACACTCTTGTTCTGTCCCAAACTTTCTTTTTACCAAAGATGTTTCTGTTTGAGCTTCTTGAGTTGGTGCAGTTAAATCTGATTGTGCAGCTGAGTCTGGTTCTGGGTGCTTTGATGAACGTCCAGGGTTGTTCCTCTTGAATTGCTTCTCCACATCCACCATTACTTGTAATAACTTCTTTTTATCTTCCTCACTGAACCAGGAATGTTTTTCTGTTTTATTTTTGCTGTAACAGGTTACTGCCTTGCTAGATGTGACTTCCTTCATTGGAGACTTTAGGGAAGTGTTTCCTTTGGATGCATACTTTTCCCTTAGTAACAACTTTAGACCTTCCCACGTGGTGATAGTTGGTTCCTTGTAGAACCTGCGATCATCTTCTTCTTGCAACCACCACTTATAAGCGTTTCCTTTGAGTTGAGAAATTGCAAAATCTAATCTTTCCTTCTTCAATATTCTGTTGTAATGCAGCCACTTGTCCATGGTTCTTTCCCACTCTAGATAGTCACTTTTTCCTGAAAAAGCATAGAGTCGAACATGAGTAACTGGTTTATAATCAGAACAAAGATCAATTGATTTAGGAGTGAGAGAAGATTGGTGTGGTCTGCTCCATGTGTTGGCTGGTTGCTTGAAGTGTGGCTCTCCACGACCATTAGCTTGTTGGAGATCCTGTCTAAATCCTGCCAGAGTTTATCATGGCTGGTTTTCATCTTCTGCTGCAGCTGAGCAGTCATAGCCTTAAGTAACAGCCTTTCATTCTTAGTGAGGACTCCTTTCTGATCTCCTGCCATGGTACCAAAGTTGCTTCCTCCTCAGACTCGGTCCCTATTGCTTCGTGCACAAAGGAAAATGAGACAACCAGTAAAAAGACTCTAGACAAACAAGACAAGTAAAAAGGAAAAAAATCAACACAAAAAGTTAAGCTTGTTCTGTAAGACAAAAAGCAAAAACGATAATCGGCTAAAAGAATGGAACTAGGGTTTTCTGCCTAACAAGTAAAAAGGAAAATCTCAAAATTTCGCCTAGAACACAAATCAAACTCGAGCAGCCCTAAGACAACTTAGATCTACTTCTGTTCAAGATGATAAAGAAGATTTACTGATGAAACAAAGAGATTTAAAGAGAAAACGAAACTTCCCTAACCAAAGTTGCTCTGATACCACTTGATGCGCCCCTAGGATGCCCTTTGGTTGATGGGGATGGATAGATCCTTGCAAGAACGAATCAGAGACTCAAGTTCTTCAAGGTTTGTGGATTGAATGGTGACACAAGAGGGATGGATGATCTCTTGATACTCCTAGGCGACTGATCTGGATATGACACACCAAATAAGAAGCCCTTAGGTCTCTGGATATTACACACCAGAACTCGACAACTTCTAGAGAGAGAGAGCCGTCAAGAGAGAAAAGAAACTCGTGGTTTATTGATTGCTTGAGTACCATAGGGTTAGGAGAACCCTTTAAATAAAAGAAACCAGAGAACATGCTCTCTAGGGTTTCGAAAATAATAAAAAGGAAAACTATAGTTTAAAACTAACATAAGCTTTAAAATGTAATAAAATGTGAACTTCTGCTAGTCTTGGGCCGAGATAGAGCCTAAGTGATGTGTAAGACAAGTTGTGGCCTCGTTAAAAACCTTCCTACGGAAAACCTCATGGGACAAAACCAAAAGCAAGGAAAAGAGCACGCACCAAGTGTCTTGCCTAGACACTAACTCAGCTTGATGTAGAGATGGCTTGAATGGTGATCAAGACATCTCGGATTAAACCTTGTCCAAGACTTTCTTCTTGTTGTGGATGTAAAGTGAGTAATCCAACAACATTATCCTTAAGTTTCTTTACTCTGGAATGAGTCATGGGACCTTCTGGAATGGCTAGAGCATCATCACCAGGCTGCTGGTGCATTGTGGCTTCATGTGGCTCATCTAGACTCTCCTTGTTCTTCTTAGTGAGCCGGTTCATGATCACATCATCTAAGCTCCCTTTGTCCTCTTTAGTAAGCTGGTCCATGATCACATCAGTGATGAACCTTAGGGGTTTGCATATGCTGACTGACTTGGTTCACAGCAAAACACACATCGGCCGAGTGATAGTTAGATATATGAGCTTCCCAACCATCCTCCTATACTTCTTTACATCTTCAAAAGGAGTGTCTTCAAACTCCCCCTCTCGCAATACCTTGTACCCTTCTTCCTATGGGGTTTTGGCATGTCTTCCTCCAAGGTTTCCTGCCTCATTTAAAAGATCAAGTGTGTACTTCCTTTGGGATAAGAAAAGCCCCTCTTTAGAGCGGCATATTTCAATCCCTAGGAAGTACTTCAACTCTCCCAAGTCTTTGATATCAAAAGATGATTTAAGGAAAGCTTTGGTTGAGAGTAAACCTTCCTTGTCACTGCCAGTGATAATAATGTCATCAACATACACTAGAATGACCACAGTCCCTTGCTTGCTGGTTAGAGTGAAGAGAGTATGATCTGCCTCAGATTTCACAAAGCCTCTTCCATTGAGTGTGGTGCTGAGCTTGTGATACCAATCCCTTGGAGATTGCTTCAAGCCATAGATTGCCTTCTTCAACCCTAACACATTCCCTGGTTTGACCATGCTTTCTAGGCTAGGAGGTGGTCGCATGTATACCTCATCTTCCAACTCTCCTTGTAGAAAGTCATTCTTCACATCCATCTGCCATATATCCCATTCTAAGTTGACAGAAAGTGATAGAAGAATCCTTATAGTATGCAGCTTGGCCACTGGTGCAAATGTATCAAGATAATCTTCCCCATAGACCTGAGTGTATCCTCTTGCAACTAGCCTTGTCTTTCTCCTTTCTGGTTTTCCATTGGCTAAGTACTTGATGGTGTATATGAGGCGACTTGTTACAGCTTTCTTGCCTTTGGGGAGCTCAGTTTCAAACCATGTATCATTCTTGATCATGGCATTGATCTCATCTCCAACAGACTCTCTCCACTCCTCATGTTGCATAGCATCTTCATAAGATTTTGGGATGTATTCCTGATCCAATTCCCCATTGAAGACTTGATGCTCTTCAGGATATTGAGCAAGAGAGCATACTATACTCACTGGATAAGCCACAGCTTCAGCATTGAAGAAAACTCTTGTATTGATCCAGTTTGAAGGAGGTTTCTTGATTCTTGTACTCCTTCTCAAAGGCTGTATCTGATTAGGTTCTGCCTCATTTGTTTCACTTGGTTCGCCTACTTGAGTCTCAGTTTCTGATTCTGATGGCATCTCATCTTGATCACGAGCTACTGAGTTCTCTTCAGGCTCTCCATTCCTATTGCCCCCCTCATGATCAGGATGAGTGACTCCAGTATTTTCTTCATCCTCTTCTATAGCATGATTGGGAACCTCCCTAACTTTTTCAGGTTCTTTTGACAAACTGATGCCAAGATTTTCCATAATAATTCTCAGATTATTGGCCTTTTCTGATGCTTGAGACAGATCTTTTAGCTCATCCCAATTCTTCTCAGCATAAAACCCTTTGCCTTCCATAAACTTTACATCTCTTGATACAAGTACTCTCCTTGTTTCAGTATTGTAGAACTTGTATCCTTTTTGTGTAGGTGAGTATCCAATGAACATGCAATTCATGCTCTTTGTCTCTAGCTTGTTTCTTTGCTCTCCTGGTATCAACACGAAGCAGGTGCATCCAAACACTCTAAGATGTTGAATAGATGGTCTGGTTTTGTTCAAAACTTCATAAGGAGATATGTCATTCAGCACCCTGGTAGGAATCCTGTTGATTAGATAGCATGCTGTGACCACAACATCACTCCAAAATCTCTTAGGAACATTTGCATGGAACATCATTGATCTAGCCACCTCCATTAGATGCATATTTTTCCTTTCAGCCACTCCATTTTGCTGGGGAGTATAAGAACAACTTGTTTGATGAACTATGCCATGTTTTGCCAGATGGTTCTTGAAAGCATGACTTGTATACTCTCCTCCATTGTCTGACCTCAGTACCTTCACATTAGCCTTAAAGTGGTTAGTAACATAAGATTGAAAGTTCATAAAGGCTTCTAACACACGATCCTTAGAAGGCAGTAGAGTAATCCAAGTGTATTTTGATTTTTCATCTATAAATTTAACAAAATACTTATGATTATCTCTAGACATGCAAGGTGAGGTCCAGACATCAGAGTGAACTAAGTCAAAGCATTTCTCGTAGATAGTGTCAGATGTTGGAAAACAGATTTGCAATGCTTTCCTAAGATGCATGCTTCACATTCTAGGTGGTTAAATGACATATCAGACATAATGATCTCTAATGCACGAGTGTGAGGATGACCTAGTCTAGCATGCCAAATAGTGCTATCACACACAGATGAGTTACTGATCATGCACAAATGAGAAGGAGTAGAGGGTTTAGAGGGCTTAGTCTTTTGAGATGGCATAAGCCACCCTGACTGCTTCCTTCACCAATCACCTTCCCTGTCTTAAGGTCCTGAAACTCAACATCATTAGGCCTAAAAACCACCTGACAATTCAGGTCAACCGTGGCCTTTTTCACTGAGAGAAGGTTAGAGGCAAAACTAGGCATATAAAAGGCAGTAGATTCCTTATCAAACAACTTAAGGTTCCCTATTCCTTCTATCTTCACCTTATCACCATTAGCTATTATTACATTCCCTAAGGCAGGCCTAACATCACTAATAAGATTCCTATCACTAATCATATGATGACTAGCTCCTGAATCTATTATGATTGACCTAGAGATAAGCGAATGTGTACTAGACTGCTTTGCGGAGATGATTGCCTTAGCTGCTTTGATCAGTGGCTCAATATCACTCATTTTGATAGGGCCATCATTGATCTTTGCCTGGTTCCATGTTTTTCCTTCTTTGGAATCACTGGTAAGTGCTGAGTACATAGATGCACCCTCAAACGCCACTTCTAGGCATGGTGGTTTGTTCTCCTTGAATTTAATTCCACCAGTGCTGAGAATATCCAAGCTTGATTGGTTTCTCTTCCTGAGATATCTTTTCTTGGCTTTCTTGTGCACATGTAACAACACCATCCTTCCATTCTTGTTGTGTATATCCTTGGGAGCTGGCTTCCTTTCCCTTGTGAAGAGAGTGTGTGATGTTTGTTCTCTCTGAACTAGAGCACACACGCCATCTAGGTCAGGAAGTTTATCTTCCCTTAGAACATGCTTGATCAACTGGTTGTAGGATGGGCTTAGGTTCAGGAGTAGGCTGAAGACCTTGTCTTGTTCATATCTTTCTCTTATGACATCAGGATCAACTGAGAATGGCATCAGTGTATCTAGTTCTGCCCACAAGCTCCTAAACTTTCCAAAATATTGATTAAACTCTTTCCTCCTTGCTGAAGTTGTTGATAATCTTCTTGACTTCAAACACTCTGCTCAGGTTGGAGAAATTCCCATAAACAATTTAAGGCTCTCCCATAGATCCTTGGCAGTTTCACAGTGTGAGTAAGCCTCCAATATTGAATCTGAGAGAGAGCTGTGAATGATCTCAAGCGTTATCTGGTCTTTTTGAACCCACTTGTCTTCATTCTTCAGGCCACCTGATTCAATCTCCTCTTGAGCCATCCTCTTTGAAGCATCAGCCTTTATGATGTGGCTGTCCCAAAGTCCATGCCTTCCCAAGGTAACTCTGGCCACTCTTGACCATAGCAGGTAGTTATACCCCCCTCAAGGGTTACTGGAATCATGCTCTTTATCTTCATTTCCATAGCTGGTTTTCTTTTATCCACTGGACAAAACTATGGACTGATGGATAAAAATGAAGAGTTCATGAACTTGCAGAACACAATAGAATAGAATTTTCGAAATTGAAAGAGAGTTTAAGAACTCAGATAAGTAGAGTGTCTAGAAAACTGGATTACCAAGAGATTACAAAACTGGATGGAGAGAAAACAGAGTGAAGAACAGAGTGAAGAATAGAGTGAAGAACAGAGTAAAAACAGAGTAAAAACAGAGTGAAAGTGATTTTGTGCGGAAGTTAAGTTAGAATAAGGTTTCAAGAGCTTAATGCTCTGATACCATGAAAAAATGTGAGAATTATAAAGAGTTTATGTGAGAATACAGAAGAACTCAGCAAGAACAAGAGAGAGAGAGGTAGATTTCGTGAGAGAGAGAGGGAGAGAGTGTAGAGAGAGAACCAGAATAATGAGGAACTAATTCCTTGCTTAATGTGTTATGGGAACAACCCATAAATAGGGAAACAATAGGCAAGCAGACAGAAGAGAAAATAATAAACAAATACATCAGAAACAGCCAAATTGGCTCAGCCAGCAGCAGAGAAAGGGACAGATCTAAAGTGGTCCCAAGAATTCAAATTCAAATTCTTCAGCTCACATGTGACTTCTTTCCTTGTCTCCAACGTCCATATAGTCTTGGTGTGACCAGACTGAAGTTTTCTGGTTAAGGTAACCAGTTCTGATCCATTTAGCACTTCCCCTTGTCTTCCACGCCAAGTTAGGGCACTTCCTCTTGTCTTGCACGCCAAGTTAGGGCAAGGTTGTACGGACAACCTTGTTCCACAAGCTTCACTTAAACACTGCTTATTCTTCTGATTGTATTTTCTTTTATCTCTTGATGTCTTCATGTCAACACTCCCCCTCAAGCTTGATCCTAGGAACTGGTCAAGCTTGGATACCATGAAGCATCCCCTCATTAAAACCTTTAGTTTGGCAAAAACCACATGGGATAAAAACCAGACCAAGGAAAATGAGTAGAACACTCCATGGCAAAGGGAATCAGTGTGATGACAGATCTACGAGTCCAAGTTTAAAATGAATGAGCTCGAAAACCTTAGTACTTGCTGCCTTTGTGAAAATGTCAGCCAACTGATCTTCACTTCTAGTGTAACAAGGAAGGATGATCTTCTGCTCCACAGCTTGTCTCACCTTGTGGCAATCTACTTCAATGTGTTTAGTCCTCTCATGGAAGACTAAATTGCTGGCAATGTGAATGGCAGCCTGGTTATCACAATGCATAGTGATTGGTGTTGTAGTCTCAATCCCTAACTCTTTAAGCAGCCCCTTGATCCAGATCAACTCACTCGTAAGCTTCCTCATAGCTCTATACTCTGCTTCAGCACTTGAACATGACACCACTTTCTGCTTCTTGCTTTTCCAAGTAACCAAATTGCCTCCAATAAAGGTACAATACCCAGTAGTTGATTTCCTATCAACTCTATCTCCTGCCCAATCAGCATCACAATATCCAGTGATCTCAGTGCTTCCATTGCAACCTATCCAAACACCTTGACCAGGAGCTTCTCTCAAGTATCTCAAGATCCTCTCCACCCTGTTCCAGTGATGAACCTTAGGGGTTTGCATATGCTGACTAACTTGGTTCACAGCAAAACAAACATCTGGCCGAGTGATCGTTAGATATATGAGCTTCCCAACCATCCTCCTATACTTTCTTTACATCTTCAAAGGGAGTGTCTTCAAACTCCCCCTCTCGCAATACCTTGTACTCTTCTTCCAATGGGGTTTTGGCATGTCTTCCTCCAAGGTTTCCTGCTTCATTTAAAAGATCAAGTGTGTACTTCCTTTGGGATAAGAAAAGCCCCTCTTTAGAGCGGCATATTTCAATCCCTACGAAGTACTTGAACTCTCCCAAGTCTTTGATATCAAAAGATGATTTAAGGAAAGCTTTGGTTGAGAGTATACCTTCTTTGTCATTGCCAGTGATAATAATGTCATCAACATACACTAGAATGACCACAATCCCTTGCTTGCTGGTTAGAGTGAAGAGAGTATGATCTGCCTCAGATTTCACAAAGCCTCTTCCATTGAGTGTGGTGCTGAGCTTGTGATACCAAGCCCTTGGAGATTGCTTCAAGCCATAGATTGCCTTCTTCAACCTTAATACATTCCCTGGTTTGACCATGCTTTCTAGGCCAGGAGGTGGTCGCATGTATACCTCATCTTCCAACTCTCCTTGTAGAAAGGCATTCTTCACATCCATCTTCCATAGATCCCATTCTAAGTTGACAGAAAGTGATAGAAGAATCCTTTTAGTATGCAGCTTGGCCACTGGTGCAAATATATCAAGATAATCTTCCCCATAGACCTGATTGTATCCTCTTGCAACTAGCCTTGTCTTTTTCCTTTCTGGTTTTCCATTGGCTAATTACTTGATAGTGTATATGAGGCGACTTGTTACAGCTTTCTTGCCTTTGGGGAGCTCAGTTTCAAACCATGTATCATTCTTGATCATGGCGTTGATCTCATCTCCAACAGACTATCTCCACTCCTAATGTTGCATAGCCTCTTCATAAGATTTTGGGATGTATTCCTGATCCAATTCCCCAATGAAGACTTGATGCTCTTCAGGATATTGAGCAAGAGAGCATACTACACTCACTGGATGAGCCACAACTTCAGCATTGAAGTAAACTCTTGTATTGATCCAGTTCGAAGCAGGTTTATTGATTCTTGTACTCCTTCTCAAAGGCTGTATCTGATCAGGTGCTGCCTCATTTGTTTCACTTGGTTCACCTACTTAAGTCTCAGTTTCTGATTCTGATGGCATCTCATCTTGATCATGAGCGACTGAGTTCTCTTGAGGCTCTCCATTCCTATTGCCCCCCTCATGATCAGGATGAGTAACTCTAAAATCTTCTTCATCCTCTTCTATAGCATGATTGGGAACCTCCTTGACTTTTTCAGGTTCTTTTGACAAAATGATGCCAAGATTTTCCATAATAATTCTCAGATTATTGGCCTTGTCTGATGCTTGAGACAGATCTTTGAGCTCATCCCAATTCTTCTCGGCATAAAACCCTTTGCCTTCCATAAACTTTACATCTCTGGATACAAGTACTCTCCTTGTTTCAGTATTGTAGCACTTGTATCCTTTCTGTGTAGGTGAGTATCCAATGAACATGCACTTCATGCTCTTTTCCTCTAGCTTGTTTCTTTGCTCTCCTGGTATCAACATGAAGCAAGTGCATCCAAACACTCTAAGATTATGAATAGATGGTCTGGTTTTGTTTAAAACTTCATAAGGAGATATGTCATTCAGCACCGTGGTAGGAATCCTGTTGATTAGATAGCATGCTGTGACCACAACATTGTTGAAATGAAGAAGAGAATAACCAGAGGAAAGGAAATAGTTTATGATTAAAGGAAAGTTTATTTAGAGAAGCCAATTTGTATCTATTCGTACAAACTTGCTCCACAAGCTACCATCTTGACCTTAACTTACCTTGCAAGGCAAGAAAGGAGTTTGGGAGACTAAAAATGGACGTTGGGAACCTCTGAGAAGTCAAGGAAACCTGTTTGAATTTAAATAAGAGAGGCTGGTTTGAATTAGACTAGAAGAAGTCACATGGGTTGCTTTGGAGAAGCAGCTGGACCTGTCACTTTCAATCAAGCAAGCTGTGCCAACCTCTCTCCTGTCCCTTTCTCCTCATCTGGTCGTGCCTCCCCTTGTCCATATCCTCCTGGCCTCTTCCATTTCTCAATTATAATAATTTGTTTAGTTATTCTCTCATTTAGTAATTGTTTATTGTAAGTGATTGTCTATTTAAAGACCTTCACCCACTCTTGTAACACTTACCAGAATCATCTCTCTAATTTCGTGTGCCTCTCTCTCCCTTGCTTGTGTCTAAACAATATTCAAAATGTAAGGAGTTAAGTATTATGGTTTAGAGGCTGTCTTAGCTCTTTCTCTCTTAAGGCAGCCTGATACTTGTCAAACTCACTCTAAACTCTTCTTTATCTACTTTCTTAAACTCTAGATTTACTGATTCTAAATCCTCTTCATCTTAGGTACACAAACTCAAAATGTTGTGTTACTTTAGAAGGATAGATTCAAACTAGAGATTCTTTGCCACACATAACCAGTTTGCTGTGTAGGATCTTGGTTATAGTGTAGGCTGTTTAAGAGGATTCAACCACCAGTTGGTTGTCTCTCCTTTGAATGGTGAGTTCCTGTCGTATGATTGAAGGGGATTCAGTTACAAGTTAATTGAATAATCTCTTGACATGAGACAAACACTCATGAATCCTGTTGATTAGATAGCATGCTGTGACCACAGCATCACTCCAAAATGTCTTAGGAACATTTGCATGGAACATCATTGATCTAGCCACCTCCATTAGATGCCTATTTTCCCTTTCAGCCACTCCATTTTGCTGGGAGTATAAGGACAACTTGTTTGATTAACTATGCCATGTTTTGCCAGATGATTCTTGAAAGCATGACTTGTATACTCTCCTCCATTGTCTGACCTCAGTACCTTCACATTAGCCTTAAAATGGTTAGTAACATATGATTGAAAGTTCATAAAGGCTTCTAACACACGATCCTTAGAAGGCAGTAAAGAGAGTGTGTTATGTTTGTTCTCTCTGAACTAGAGCACACACGCCATCTAGGTCAGGAAGTGTATCTTCCCTCAGAACATGCTTGATCAACTGGTTGTAGGATGGGCTTAGGTTCAGGAGTAGACTGAAGACCTTGTCTTGTTCATATCTTTCTCTTATGACATCAGGATCAACTGAGAATGGCCTCAGTGTATCTAGTTCTGCCCACAAGCTCCTAAACTTTCCAAAATATTGATTAAACTCCAATTCCTCCTGGCTGAAGTTGTTGATAATCTTGTTGACTTCAAACACTCTGTTCAGGTTGGAGAAATTCGCATAAACAGTTTTAAGGCTCTCCCATAGATCCTTGGCGGTTTCACAGTGTGAGTAAGCCTCCAATATTGAATCTGAGAGAGAGCTGTGAATGATCTCAAGTGTTAGCTGGTCTTTTTGAACCCACTTGTCTTCATTCTTCAGGCCACCTACTTGTTTCTCCTCTTGAGCCATCCTCTTTGAAGCATCAGCCTTTATGATGTGGCTGTCCCAAAGTCCATGCCTTCCCAAGGTAACTTTGGCCACTCTTGACCATAGCAGGTAGTTAGAACCCTCAAGGGTTACTAGAATCATGCTCTTTATCTTCATTTCCATGGCTGGTTTTCTTTTATCCACTGGACAAAACTATGGACTGATAGATAGGATGAAGAGTTCATGAACTTGCAGAACACAATAGAATAGAATTTTCGAAATGAAAGAGAGCTTAAGAACTCAGATCAAATAGAGTGCCTAGAAAAAGTGGATTATCAAGAGATTTCAAAACTGTATGGAGAGAAAACAGAGTGAAGAACAGAGTGAAGAACAGAGTAAAAAACAGAGTGAAAACAGAGTGAAAGTGTTGAAATAAGTGAGTACATCAAGGCATTAATACCAAGAAGAGATCAAGAGAAGAAAGGAAGAAGACTTGAAGAAGACTCAGGCAGTTTGAAATTCAAAACTAGAATCTGCTGGAAAACAACTGTCTTGCAACTTATTGTCCTCTCTCTCTCTCTCTCTCTCTCTCTCTCTCTCTCTCTCTTCTATCTGTCTGTATATCTATTGTATGGACACGAAATTAGATAAGAAATCAGAAAACTCCTCTATTCTCTCTATTCTCTCTCATCCAGAAACATTAGTCTCACTCTCTCTCTTAACATTTTCGAATCAAACACACACACTCTCTCCTATTCTTGAGTGTTCTTCACTCTGTTCTTCATAAACTTTCATGGTATCAGAGCTTGGTTGTTCAAAAGGAGGATGAAGTGATTTCTTTTTCGAAAATCTGGGGTTTTTCTTGAGAGTTCTTGGTGTTCTTGAGAGTTCTTGGTGTTCTTGTGTGCGTTTGGCGTTCTGGTTAGAGTGATTTCTTTTTCAAAAATATGGTTCTTTGTTGAGAGTTCTTGGTGTTCTTTGAAAGTTTTGGGTGTTCTTGAGTGCGTTTGGCGTTCTGGGTTTGGTCAAGACCTTCTGATGAGATAACCAATCTCAACAGTGAAAGAAATCATAGATCTAGTACTTCAGTGAAGACTGAAGATGAAAATGGTGGAATCTGGATCTGGTCCAGATGGGCAAAGGCAGCTTTGGGAAGCTGTATGCTGTGGAGAAGTCATGTAAAGGAGAAACCTTTAAAAGAAATGGCTACAGAAGAAGGTCAGGCGTGGAGTCTGAAGTATGAAGAAAGAGCTGTTCGAGAAATCAGTACAAGGAGTGAGATTGTAACAGCTTATAGGAGTAGATCCAATATGACAAGAAGAAAGGAAGAACTCCAGAAGATTGTTCAGCATACACATGAGATGTGTAATAAGAACAAGAGACAAACTGTGATTTGGAATGGTGCAAGACGCAAGAAGGAAGGCTGAGGAGACTTTCCAAGACTTGGATCAGAGGGAAAAGACTCAAAGGAAGAGAGAAAGGCTGGTCAGTTAGAAGAAGACATGGAGGCCAAAATGGCCAAGAAGCTGCGCAACAGAATGATTAGAGGAGAGTGCTCTTACTCTGCCTACATGGGTCGCTCAGTGGGAGGAGAAAGTGGATATGAGACATCAGGGACACAACAGGAGCTGATGGTTTGTTACCAGGAAGGAATGGAAGGATACATAAAGGAAATTCAAGCCTTGGTCACTGCTAAGAAGCGCAGCAGACAGTTCCAATGCTAATGAAGAGATCACTAAGCCTATCATCATTGACTCGTGGAGCAACGCATCACATGATCAGTGATAGGAGCTTGATGAGTGACATTAAAGCCACTACAGGAAGTGTCAGGATAGCTAATGGTGATCAGATTCCAATAGAGGGGATAGGCAATCTGAAGCTGTTTGAAAAGGATTCAGCTGCCTTCTACCTACCTCGGTTCACTTCCAATCTGATATCTGTGAAGAGAGCAACTGTGGATCTTAATTGCCAAGTTGTATTCAGGCCAAATGAAGTTGAATTTCAAGACTTTCAGTCTGGTCAAGTCATTGGCCGAGGAGACATCAGGAATGAGTTTTACCATCTCCAAACGAATAAGCCCTCTAAACCCTTTGACTCTATTTCGTTAAGTAGTGCTACTGATAGGATTGATAGCACTATCTGGCATGCTAGATTGGGTCATCCTCATACTCGTGCAATTGAACTGATCTTACCTACTTTATCTTTCAATCATTTGGAGTGTGAAGCTTGCATCTTAGGAAAGCATTGTAGGACTGTTTTTCCAACATCAGAGACTATATATGAGAACTGCTTTGATCTAGTACACTCTGATGTGTGGACATCTCCATGTGTGTCAAGAGACAATAAGAAGTATTTTGTGACTTTTATTGATGAGAAGTCTAAGTACACTTGGATCACATGGCTTCCATCTAAGGACAGAGTGTTAGATGCCTTTGTAAACTTCCAAGCATATGTTACTAATCATTACAATGCTACTGTGAAGGTACTAAGGTCAGACAATGGTAGAGAATACACGATTCAGGCCTTCAAGAACCACTTGGCAAGCATGGGATAGTGCATCAGACGAGTTGTCCTTACAAACCACAGCAGAATGGAGTTGCTGAGAGGAAGAATAGGCATCTTATGGAGGTTGCTAGATCCATGATGTACCATGCTAATGTCCCTAGGCGGTTCTGGAGTGATGCAGTTCAGACTGCATGCTATCTCATTAACCGGATTCCAACCAAGATATTGAAGGACCTGTCTCCATATGAAGTGCTGAACAAAACCAAACCATACATAGAGCATCTGAGAGTATTTGGATGCCTATGCTGTGTTTTAGTCCCTGGAGAGCGGAGAAACAAGCTGGATGCAAAGAGTACTAAAACAATGTTTATTGGTTACTCAGTAACTCAAAGGGGTACAAGTGCTATGATCCAGCTACAAGGAGAGTATTGGTATCCAGAGATGTGAAGTTCATGGAGGCAAAGGGATATTATGAGGAGAAGAAATGGGAAGACTTAGAAGACATGCCTAAAGAACCAGAGGATAAGGCATTGAATCTGAGGATCTTATTGGAGAAGCTTGGGATAAACATGTTCCAAGATGAAGGGATAAGAAAGAGCACTTCCCCATCTGATCAAGCTAGAGAAGCTGAAAGAACAATTCCCATTGATCATGAAGGGGGAGAGAGTCTGAATCAGAAGTGCAGGGGCAGCACCAAGAGGATTCAGGTCATCATGACCAAGAAGAGGTGACACATGGGACTGAGAATTTGGATCAGTCGTGTGGAGAGGAGGTAACTGAGACACCTCCAGAAGTTCAAGAAGAGGCTCAGCCTTTGCGGAGGAGCACAAGGGTTAAGAAAGACTCTTCCAACTGGGTAAACACGAGAGTGTACTACAATGCCCAGGCTGTGAAGCATCCTTCTCAAGTTGTGTGTTCCTTTTCTGAGTATCCAGATGAACACAGGGTGTTTATGTGTAACTTGGATGAGAATGAGGTTCCAAGATCCTATGAAGAAGCTATGAAGGATAAAGAATGGAGAGAGTGAGTGGGTAATGAAAGGGATGCAATGATCAGAAACGACACATGGTATGAGAGTGAACTACCTAAGGGGAAGAAGGCTGTGACTAGTAGATGGATCTTCACAATCAAATACCTTCCGAGTGGTCAGATTGATAGGAAGAAGACCAGGTCAAAGAAAGTATACGATGGATATGTTGAAAGAGACTGATGTGCTTGGAGGAAAGATAGCCAAGACACCTCTTGAAGAGGGGTATAAGGTCCTACTTGAGGGGAGATTGAAGAGAACTGATTGTTTGAGGATGCTAAGCTATACAGGAAGATGGTGGAAAACTGATATACTTGACTATCACAAGACCAGATATATGCTTTGCAGTGAATCAAGTAAGTCAGCATATGGAGGCTCCAAAGGTCCATCACTGGAAAATGGAGGTACTTGAGTGGAACTCTTGGACAAGGAGTTTGGATGGGATGTAATAGCAGTACAGAAGTAGTTGGGTATTGTGATGCTGATTGGGCAGGAGATAGAGTGGATAGGAAATCAACTACTGGGTATTGTACATTCGTTGGAGGAAACCTGGTTACTTGAAAGAGTAAGAAGCAAAAGGTTATCTCATGCTCAAGTGCTGAGGCAGAGTATAGAGCTATGTTGAAGCTGACAAACGAGCTGGTATGGATCAAAGGTATTCTCAAGCATCTGGAGATTGAACAGACCACTCCTATGATAATGCATTGTGATAATCAAACAGCAATTCACATTGCATCTAACTCAGTCTTCCATGAGAGAACAAAGCACATAGAAGTTGATTGCCCATAAGGTGAGGCAGATGATTGTCTCAGGAGTGACATTGCCTTGCTATACAAGGAGCAAGGATCAACTTGCGGATGTGTTCACCAAGGCTGCGAGATTAAAGACAATGGAGTCCATCCTTTCAATGTGGTTGGGACTCATTGATCTTAATCCAAACAACTGATCCCCTCGTCATGAGGTCTTTACTCTTTTCCTTATCAAGGTTTTATCTCTAAGGAGGGTTTTCTTTGGTAAGGTTTTTAATGAGGAAGATCTCATTGCACTCCAAGCTTGACTTGTTCCACATGGTCAAGCTTGAGGGGGAGTGTTGAAATAAGTGAATACATGAAGGCATTAATACCAAGAAGAGATCAAGAGAAGAAAGGAAGAAGACTTAAAGAAGACTCATGCAGTTTGAAATTCAAACTAGATCTGCTGGAAAACAGCTGTCTTGCACAAAAACAGCTGTCTTACACTTTTGTCCTCTCTCTCTCTCTCCCTCTCTCTCTTCTATATGTCTTTATATCTATTGTATGGACCAAAAAATTAAGATAAGAAATCAGAAAACTCCTCTATTCTCTCTATTCTCTCTCATCCAGAAACACTATTCTCACTCTCTATCTTAACATTTTCGAATCAAACACACACTCTCTCTTCCTATTCTTGAGTGTTCTTCACTCTGTTCTTCATAAAACTTTCAGAAAGTAATTTTGTGCAGAAGATAAGTTAGAACAAGGTTTAAAGAGCTTAATGGCTCTGATACCATGAAAGAATGTGAGAATTATAAAGAGTTTATGTGAGAATACAGAAGACTCAGCAAGAACAAGAGAGAGAGAGGTAGATTTCATGAGAGAGAGAGAGGGAGAGAGTTGTAGAGAGAGAACCAGAATAATGAGGAACTAATTCCTTGCTTAATGTGTTATGGGAACAACCAATAAATAGGGGAAACAATAGGCAAGCAGACAAAAGAGAAAATAATAAACAAATACATCAGAAACAGCCAAATTGGCTCAGCCAACAGTAGAGAAATGGACAGGTCTGAAGTGGTCCCAAGAATTCAAATTCAAAGTCTTCAGCTCACATGTGACTTCTTTCCTTGTCTCCAACGTCCATATAGTCTTGGTGTGACCAGAATGAAGTTTTCTGGTTAAGGTAGCTAGTTCTGATCCATTTAGCACTTCCCCTTATCTTGCACGCCAAGTTAGGGCACCTCCTCTTGTCTTGCACGCCAAGTTAGGGCAAGGTTGTACGGACAAACTTGTTCACAAGCTTCACTTAAACACTGCTTATTCATCTGATTGTGTTGTCTTTTATCTCTTGATGTCTTCATGTCAACATTTGATACAACATACTTACCTTGGAGATCAAGTTTATATGCATTGTCATTGATCTTGTGGATTGATCTCGAAGGGTCCATCAACCCTGGGCATCAGCTTGGACTTCCTCTCGTTGGGAAACCTATCCTTCCTCAAGTGAAGCCAAACTTGGTCACCGACTTCAAAGACCCTCACACGCCTTCCCTTGTTGTCTTGCTTCTCATAGAGCTTGGTTTTCTGCTCAATGTTTTGTCTAGCCTTCTCAAGGATTTGTTGGACCATCTCAGCTTTCTACTTACCGTCCAAACTAACCCTTTCACACTAAGGAAAGGCATAAGGTCCAAAGGAGAGGTGGGATTGAACCCATAAACAATTTCAAAAGGGGAATACATAGAAGCAGAATGCATGGCATGATTGTATGCAAATTCACAGTGTGGTAAGTATTCTTCCCAAGTTTTCAAGTTCTTTCTAATGAATGCAAGCATGAGTGTTCCTAGAGTTCCATTAAATACCTCAGTTTGTCCATCAGTTTGTGGATGACATGTAGTAGAAAACAACAACTTAGTGCCTAGCTTAGACCAAAGAGTCTTCCAAAAGTAACTAAGAACTTAGTGTCCCTATCAGAAACTATAGTCATAGGCATTCCATGTAAACGAACAACCTCTTTAAAAACAAGTTAGCAATATGCAATGCATCATCAGTGTTATGACATGCTATGAAATGTGCCATCTTAGAGAACCTATCAACAACAACAAAGATTGAGTCCTTTCCGGTTCTAGTCCTAGGCAATCCAACAATGAAATTCATGGATATGTCATTCCAAGGATGGTGTGGGATGGGTAAAGGAGTATACAAACTCTGGGATTGGACTTGGGACTTAGCATGCTTGCAAGTAGCACACCTCCCACAGATTCTCTCCACATCTCTCTTCATGTGCGCCCAATATAAGTGATCCTGCAAAACTTTAAGGGTCTTGGCAATCCCAAAGTGTCCCATTAGACTGCCCCCATGGGATTCCCTCCGAGATAGTGCATCAGCAACTATGTTCTCTTTACCTTGTTTATACTTGATCACGTATGGGAAGGTCTCAATGAACTCAACCCATCTTGCATATCTCTTACTAAGCTTACTCTGCCCTTTTAGATACTTTAGGGACTCATGATCAGTGTGGATGACAAACTCCTTGGGCCTCAAGTAATGTTGCCATGTTTGCAAGGCCCTCACCAAGGCATAGAGTTCCTTGTCATAGGTTGCATAGTTGAGAGTGGCTCCTCCAAGCTTCTCACTAAAGTAGGAAATGGGTTTCCTATCCTGCATCAACACAGCACCAATTCCAATTCCTGAAGCATCACATTCTATTTCAAAAGTTTTGGTAAAGTCAGGAAGCATAAGAAGAGGTGATTGAGTAAGCTTCTCTTTTAGGCATTGAAAAGCCTTCTCTTGTGCTTCTCCCCACTCTAGTCCGACATCCTTCTTTATCACTTCAGTTAAGGGAGCTGCAATGGTGCTAAAGTCTCTCACAAAACGCATATAGAACCATGGAAACTTCTCACTTCTCCTACTGAGGTTGGGCTCGGCCAGTCCTTGATGGCTTTGATCTTCTCCTCATCCACCTTAACTCCATCTGCACTCACAAAAAAGCCTAGAAAAAACAAGTTATCCGTGCAAAAAGTGCACTTCTTCAAGTTGGAAAAAAGTTTTTCATTTCTCAAAACATTCAGGACAGCCCTAAGATGTTCTATATGTTCTTCTAAAGTCTTTCTATATACTAAGATGTCATCAAAGTACACAACAACAGAAATGCCTATGAATGATCTAAGAACATGATTCATTAACCTCATGAATGTACTAGGTGCATTTGTCAATCCAAATGGCATAACTAACCACTCATATAATCCATGCTTTGTTTTAAATGCAGTTTTCCATTCATCTCCTTCTTTCATCCTAATCTGATGATAACCAGTTTTCAAATCTATCTTATAAAAGATACAAGAACCATGCAATTCATCAAGCATATCATCTAATCTAGGTATAGGGTGGCGATACTTCCCTGTGATGTTGTTGATTGATCTACAATCAACACACATACGCCAAGAACCATCCTTCATAGGCACTAACAGCACTGGTACAGCACATGGGCTCAAGCTCTCTCGGATATAGCCCTTCTCCATGAGTTCCTCTACTTGTCTTTGCAATTCCTTGGTCTCAACCGGATTGGTTCTGTAGGCTGGTCGGTTTGGAAGTGTAGATCATGGAAAAAAGTCTATCTGGTGCTCAATCCCACGCAAAGGAGGTAACCCAATGGGATTGTCCTCTGGAAATACATCTTGAAACTCCAGTCGGATACACCGGTGTAGAATCTGTTAAGTTCAAAAGAGTTTCTTTAAACACAAGTAAGATAGCTGGTTGTTTAGAATAGAGAGTTCTTTTGATATCACCCATGTTTGAATAGAACTTTGGCTGCTTAGTTCCAGCCGGTTTGAGATCAATCTCCTTCTTCTTTTGGAGTTGAATTTGATCATGATGAACTTCCTTAGGTGTCAAGGGAACTAGGACAGTCTTGCGACCCTTGAACTCAAAGGAGTGCTTGTTGGTGAAAACATCATGGATAACTCGGCGATCAGATTGCCAAGGTCTCCGAAGAAGTATGTGACCAGCTTCCATAGGTAACACATCACACAAGACTTCATCCTCATATCTCCCTATGGCTAAAGGAATGAGAACTTGAGTTGAAACCTTCATGGTGCCTTCTTCATTCAGCCATTGAAGCCGGTAAGGTTTTGGATGCTTCTAAACCTTCAAACCCAACTTCTTGACCATTGTCTAACTAGCAGCATTCACACAACTACCTCCATCAACTATGAGGCTGCAAACCTTTCCATGTACCAAGCACCGGGTATAGAATAGGTTCTCACGTTGCTCTAGCTCCTCAGTCTTGGTTTGCAAGTTTAGAGGCCTTCTTGCTACTAAAAGGTTCCCCTGGACTGGTCCTTCTTCATGCTCTTCTTCACTCTCTTCTTTGTCAGACTCGGTGTTGTCATCTTCTGAGGCATACTCACCATCTTCCAGCAAGATCATGAATCTCTTGTAGGTACATTCATTGGCATAATGACCTCGTCCTTGGCACTTGAAACACTTGACATCACGAGCTCTGGAACTAGAAGCCTCAGCCTTGCCCTTGCCCTTGTCAAGATCACTGCTTGGTTTGGTTTCTTCTCTCGGATAGGACTAGTTGTCTTTCTGATACGGCTTAGACTCCTTAGGATAAGGTGACTTCTCTTCCTTGGTGTTGTGTAGCCGGTTGGATCCATAGTTGGCTCGAGAATGTCCCTTCCTCTTGAGCTGTTGTTCCACAAGAATAGCCTTGTGTAACTTCTTTTCTAGCTCCACATAATGTTGCATCTCAACATTGTCTTGTATATCTCGGTTTAGACCACACAGGAACCTTGACATTGTTGCTTCTTTATCTTATGATATGCTAGCTCTTAGCATGAGTAACTCCATCTCCTGGTAGTACTCCTCCACTGATCTTGAACCTTGAGTAAGCTTCCTGAGCCTGTGGTGCAAGTCTCTATGGTAATGACTCAGAACAAACCTCTTGCGAATGATAGACTTCATCTCGGTCCAAGTCTCAATTGTTTCCTCTCCATTCCTTTTACGGTTAGTGATGTACTGATCCCACCAACTTAGAGCATATAGAACTCAGTAGCAGCTATCTGGATCTTCTTGTAGTTTGTGTACTGCTTACACTGAAAGACCATCTCAATCTTCTTCTCCCACTCAAGGTAGGCATCCGGATCAGCTTTACCATGGAAAGGGGGTATTTTGATCTTCAAACCAGCAAGCTTATCTCCCTGATTTGTCCTTCCTTCTTGTCCGCGCCTATGTCTTCTTTGGCTTTGCCTTGATGATGAACTGATATGTTCATAGTAGTTGTCAGTTTCTTCAGAGCCAGCATGCTCTTGTCGAGTTGCATTAGGTCTCTCTTCTCTCCTAGTCTCTCGGTTGGGACTTTGACTAGTAGCTCTCCGTACTTCCTCTCTGAACTCTCTGTGGAGTTCATTAAGATTGGTCCTCATCATTTCGGTCATGGTTGCTACCGTAGTCTGGTTCAGTTGGGCAGTCATGGCTTCCATGAGTAGCTTGTTCTTCCGGACTAGTTCAGCTTCTTCTTCAGACTCGGTCCCCATTGCTTCCTGCACAAAGGAAGAAAAGATAACCAGTAAAACGTTTCTAGGTAAACAAGAGAAGCAAAAAGGAAAAAGATCAACACAAACAAAAGCTTGTTTTGCAAGACAAAAGAGAAAAGGATAATCGGCTAGGTAAAAAGGGAACTAGGGTTTCCGATTTCAAGCAAAAAGGAAATTCTTTAATCTTTGTCTAAACTTCTCTAAGGTTTTCTAGCAGCCTAAACAACCTAAATCTACTCGTGTTCAAGATGATTAAGTTGATTAGCAGATGAAACAAAGAGATTTAAAGAGCAAAGAACTTATGCGGCTAGGGTTAACATTCTAGGGTTTCCGCAAGCAAAAAAGAAACCTTGTCTAATCTCTATGAGTTTTGAGAATCCCTAATCAGATTAAATCTACTGCTTGTTCAAGTTAACAAAAGTTTATTGCTGATGAAACAAAAAGAAACAAGAGAGAACGAGTACTTCCCAAACCAAAGTTGCTCTGATACCACTTGATGCGCCCCTAGGATGCTCTTTGGTTGATTGGGAGGATAGATCCTTGCAAGAACGAATCAGAGACTCAAGTTCTTCAAGGTTGTGGGATGAATGGTGACACAAGAGGGATGAGAAGACTCTTGATACTCCTAGATGATTAGCTTGGATATGACACACCAAGTAAACACCCTTAAGCTCCGGATACAACACACCAGAGAACTCGACACACTTTCTAGAGAGAGTGCCGTCAAGAGAGAAAAGAACTCAAAGTTTATTGATTGCTTGAGTACAATCGGGTTTAGGGAACCCTTTAAATAAAAAGAAACTAGAGAACAGGCTCTCTAGGGTTTTGAAAATAATAAAAAAGGAAAACTATAGTTTAAGAATAACATAAGCTAAAAAATGTAATACTTCTGCTAGTCTTGGGCCGAGATAGAGCCTAAGTTATTTGTAAGACAAGTCGTGGCCTCGTTAAAAACCTTCCTCCGGAAAACCTCGTGGGACAAAACCAAAAGCAAGGAAAAGAGCACACACCAAATGTCTTGCCTAGACACTAACTCAGCTTGATGTAGAGATGGCTTGAATGGTGATCAATGTGAGAAAAATAGATTTAAGTGTGAGGGAGTTTTAGAGACACAGTATGGTCGATTTAGATGAAGAAGAATGAAAGGAACCAGAGAGAATGGAGGAGAATACTATGGAGAGTATAAGGAGAATGAGAGTGTTCTTGAGAGTGTTCTAAAGAGATTTTCGTGAGAGAGAGAGTAAACAGAGAATATAGGACTTAGAACAGAGAATAATGAAGCAAAGAGGAATCCTCTCCCCTTAGGTTTAATTTCGTGTACACAGGCTCTTAAATTGCCAAAGAACAGCAATAAAAAAACAAAATATCAGAGACAGAATTAAATAAAGATAAATGGAAGAAGACAAAGCAGAGACTGGGGCTCTGTGCTGGTCTGGGCGAGACAGGGACATGTCCAAACGGTCCCCTCCCCTTAAGCTCACATGTGATTCAGTTTGAATTCAAACTGGAAACTTTGGCGCCAACTCCCTCTCTTCTTTTCTTGGCCGACATAAATCTCACCCGGGGTATGCACATTGGTCTTGATTCTTTTGCACAAACTTTGCACCAAAGATTATCTTCAACCCTTGTTTTGCACATTGATCTTTGGGTGTTTTGAGGCTGACCAGAACTTTGCACTTCGTTATCTTTCTTGTGCAAATCTTGTGCAAATAATCTTTTTGTACAAACTTTGCACATGATTATTTTGCACAATCTTTGCACAAGCGACATTCCTTCTCAGCTGGTGCTTCTTCCTTCTTCATTCCAACACTCCCCCTCAAGCTTGACCATAGGAGATCCTTGGACAAGCATGGAACCTTGAAGAAGCTCCCTCATTAAAAACCTTAGCCAGAAATCCCATTTGGGACAAAACCAGCTAAGGAAAAGAGTAGAGTTCTTCAAAGCCTAGGGATTAGCCAGTGAGCCTAAGGAGCTTCAGATAACTCATGGTGGAGTCCTTAGGCTCTGGATCATGGCCTAACTTGTGGTGCAAGCGTGAACTCCACCACTTGCACACACCATCATCTTGGAACTCTTCTTAAGGCCAGTTGTGTCTCCCCCTCTCTTCTGACTACTCGTCATGTTTAAAGGACTTAAAGGGCCACCAGCTTCTGCTACAGAGAGATCCAAGTATGGTACCTGATACATTATCCCAAAGGTGCATCAGATCTTAGGACAATACACTAAACAATCATCCAAAGCATTTCAAGTAATACAATCAGAATGATAAACCAATTGAAATGAGAGTTTTATGTGCTTCCCTTTCATAAGAATGGTGGGGAGTGAACTCCACTTGAATTCCCCACTTGGTAAGACAGTACTTGGATCATGGCAAGATTGGAACTGATAATAGGAAGGACCAAGCTTGCATGGTTGTAATGGGTTCTAGATGGCTTCTTTGATCCGGTTTATGATGCAAGTGTGAACTCCACAGCTTGCAGGAGGCAATGGACGACTTGGATCTTCAGGATTGCTCATCATTACCCCTCCTCAAGCTTGATCCAGAGAGTATAGGTGAAGGACCAAGCTTGGAAGTTAGCAATACTGAGCTTAAAACCAGGAGCGCATCACCCCTACAGCTGCGCTTAAGCCAACCGGTTCCTCCCTTGATCTCTTCTCCACTACCTTAAACAACCACTCTTCCTTGTGTGTCTCTTGAACTAGGAGCACAACAACCCCTACAGCCTGCGCTTAAGTCAACCGGTTCTCCAAACAAGATATCTCTCCATGGTCAGGAATATACATCATGTGTAGGCTATGGATCAACCATGAATATACATCATGTTGTAGGCTCTGAACAGCATGGGCAAAGTCTTCATCTTTTTCTTGGTTTGATGATGGACAGAGGACAACACTTGTGTACCTGAAACACCACTCAAACTCCAGCAAGAATTAGACCACACATTAGGATCAGAGCTTGATAACTCACGAAGTCTGATCCATAATGAACAACAAGATGCAATGGACTGAATCTAAACAACTCATTCAGTTCAAATCCAAGCAAACCAATTCTCTAAATGCTCAAGCATGATAACTAATCAATTACAAGGCATCTAGGCTCATTTTATCACACATATGACAGAACATAATGCAATGACAATTTATAACAGTATCTTAGACTAGATAACTCATCTAATCAAGCTACACAACCATGAATGCAGCACATGACCAGGAAACTCTCCTAGACCTCTAGCAATGCAGCAAGACACACAACAGGTTCTAAGCAACTCGCCTAGACCATACAGAACACAAACAATTAAACTAGTACATGAACTAGACAAAACCTTGCTAGTAAACTCCTAGAACAGAACACACACAACCAGAAACAACTTAAACAATTGAACAGCTCTTATTGAAGTTTAGGAGGTTAACTTACAACCAAGGAACCTGAGCTAGTTCCTTGAACCTCCATGGCCATGGTTCATCTGAACTTGGAAGGTTTGAGGTGTGTGTGAAGATCCCAAAACTTCTCCTTGGTATGACCATCTCGCTTGCAGTGCTCACACCTGACTCCTCTCCTCTCCTCCTTCTTGTAGTAAGTCTTTGGTGACTGAGGAGAGGCAGCTGCTTGATTGGCAAGGGAAAGGGACTCCTTTCCTTCAAACAAATCGTGTGACCCTTGTTCCTTTTGGATTTGGGAGCACACTTCTTCAAGAGATGGCAGCTTTTCTGACCTCAGTATGTGCTTCACTAGATCATTGAAGGCTGGATGAAGAGTGAGGAGCAGCCCAAACACCTTGTCTTGCTCTCTTCTTTCATTGAGGATGTTTGGATCTGTTGTAGATGGTCTTAGCATATCAAGATCGGCCCAAAGGGACCTGAACTTTCCAAAGTGGTCAGTAAACTCCATCTCTTCCTGAAACAGGTCATTTATGGCCCTCTTGAGCTCATACACGCGGCTCAAGTTGGATGAGTTGACATAAACCTTGTGGAGAGTCTCCCAAAGCTCTTTAGCACTCTCACAGTATGAGTAAGCTTCCATAATAGAAGCTTCAAGAGAGCTTTGGAGGATGAACAAAACCATGAAATCTTCTTTCTGCCATTTGCCTCCATCTTGAAGATTAGATGGAGCTGCTTGTGTACAATGATTCCACAAGCCTTTCCCTCCAAGAGCAGTCTTCACAAGCCTGGACCAGAGGAGATAGTTTGAGCCTTTGAGCACCACAGGAATCACCATTAAAGTCACCATACTTCTTGTGTTCTCCATCTTATAGAGTTTTGGACCGGTGGACAATAGAGTGTACCCACTGGTTTGTGAGAGACTGAGCTTGAATCTGGACTTTGATGAAGCTTGCTGGACTGAGCTGAAGCTTTCTTGAGTTCCAGAGACAAAATACCTCCTTTATCTTTAGTTCTGGTGAGGTTTTTCCCTCCTGGAAAACCTTTGGACCAGAGGATAAAGGATATAACAAGAAACAGAGTTTGAAAAAGATGAAGAACAGAAACTGATTTGCGGAAGCTTTATAGGTTTTCAGGAGCTTGAGAGCTCTGATACCATGTGAGAATAGATAGATTTAAGTGTGAGGGAGTTGTAGAGACAGAGTATGGTCGATTTAGATGAAGAAGAATGAAAGGAACCAGAGAGAATGGAGGAGAATACTATGGAGAGTATAAGGAGAATGAGAGTGTTCTTGAGAGTGTTCTAAAGAGATTTTCGTGAGAGAGAGAGTAAACAGAGAATATAGGACTTAGAACAGAGAATAATGAAGCAAAGAGGAATCCTCTCCCCTTAGGTTTAATTTCGTGTACACAGGCTCTTAAATAGCCAAAAAACAGCAATAAACAACAAAATATCAGAGACAGAATTAAATAAAGATAAATGGAAGAAGACAAAGCAGAGACTGAGGCTCTGTGCTGGTCTGGGCGAGATAGGGACATGTCCAAACGGTCCCCTCCCCTTAAGCTCACATGTGATCCAGTTTGAATTCAAACTGGAAACTTTTGCGCCAACTCCTTCTCTTCTTTTCTTGGCCGACATAAATCTCACCCGGGATATGCACATTGGTCTTTATTCTTTTGCACAAACTTTGCACCAAAGATTATCTTCAACCCTTGTTTTGTACATTGATCTTTGGGTGTTTTGAGGCTGACCCGAACTTTGCACTTCATTAACTTTCTTGTGCAAATCTTGTGCAAAATAATCTTTTTGTACAAACTTTGCACATGATTATTTTTGCACAATCTTTGCACAAGCGACCTTCCTTCTCAGCTGGTTCTTCTTCCTTCTTCATTCCAACAATCAAGACATCTCGGATCAAACCTTGTCGAAGACTTTCTTCTTGTTGTGGATGTGAAGTGAGTAATCCAACAACAGTCTCCTTAAGTTTCTTGAACCTGGAACGAGTCATGGGACCTTCTGGAATGGATAGAGCATCATCACCAGGATTCTGGTGCATTGTGGCTTCATGTGGCTCATCTAGACTCTCCTTGTTCTCCTTAGTGATCCGGGCCATTATCACATCAGTTTCTCATTTCTAAAAACATTCAGGACAGCCCTAATATGTTCTATATGCTCTGCTAAAGTCTTGCTATATACTAAGATGTCATCAAAGTACACAACAACAGAAATACCTATGAATGATCTAAGAACATGATTCATTAACCTCATGAATGTACTAGGTGCATTTGTCAATCCAAATGGCATAACTAACCACTCATATAATCCATGCTTAGTCTTAAATGCAGTGTTCCATTCATCTCCTTCTTTCATCCTAATCTGATGATAACCACTTTTCAAATATATCTTAGAAAAGATGCAAGAACCATGCAATTCATCAAGAATATCATCTAATCTAGGTATAGGGTGGAGATACTTCACTGTGATGTTGTTGATTGATCTACAATCAACACAGATGCACCAGGTACCATCCTTCTTAGGTACAAGGAGCACTGGTACAGCAGATGGGCTCAAACTTTCTCGGATGTAGCCCTTCTCCATGAGTTCCTCTACTTGTCTTTGCAATTCCTTGGTCTCAACCGGATTGGTTTTGTAGGCTGGTCGGTTTGGAAGTGTAGATCCTGGAACAAAGTCTATCTGGTTCTCAATCCTTCGCAAAGGAGGTAACCCAATGGGATTGTCCTCTGGAAATACATCTTGGAACTCCTGCAAAAAAGAAACCATTTCACTCGGATACACCGGTGTAGAATCTGTTAAGTTCAAAAGAGTTTCTTTAAACACAAGTAAGATAGCTGATTGTTTAGAGTAAAGACTTCTTTTGATATCACCCTTGTTTGCATAGAAGTTTGGCTGCTTAGTTCCAACCGATTTGAGATCAATCTCCTACTTCTTTTGGAGTTGAATCTGATCATTCTGAACTTCCTTAGGTGTCAAGGGAACCCTTGAACTCAAAGGAGTATTTGTTGGTGAAGCCATCATGGATGCTCGGCAATCAGATTGCCAAGGTCTCCCAAGAAGTATGTGACCAGCTTCCATAGGTAGGACATCACACAAGACTTCATCTTCATATCTTCCTATGGCTAAAGCAATGAGAACTTGATTTGAAACCTTCATGGTGCCTTCTTCATTCAACCATTGCAGCCGGTAAGGCTTTGGGTGCTTCTGAACCTTCAAACCCAACTTCTTGACCATTGTCTCACTAGCAGCATTCACACAACTACCTCAATCATCTATGAGGATGCATACTTTCCCTTGGACCAAGCACCGGGTATAGAATAGGTTCTCACGTTGCTCTAGCTCCTCAGTCTTGGTTTGCAAGCTTAGAAGCCTTCTTGCTACTAAAAGCTTCCCCTGGACTGGTCCTTCTTCATGCTCTTCTTCAGTTTCTTCTTGGTCATACTCGTTGTTGTCATCTTCAGAGGCATACTCACCATCTTCCAGTAGGATCATGACTCTCTTGTTGGTACATTCATTGGCATAATGACCTCGTCCTTGTCACTTGAAACACTTGACATCACGAACTCTGGAACTAGAAGCCTCAGCCTTTCCCTTGCCCTTGTCAAGAGGACTGCTTGGTTTGGTTTCTTCCCTCGGATAGGACTTTTTATCTTTCTGATATGGTTTAGACTCCTTAGGATATGTGGACGTCTCTTCCTTGGTGTTGTGTTACCGGTTGGATACATAGTTGGCTCGTGAATGTCCCTTCATCTTGAGATGTTGTTCCACAAGAATAGCCTTGTGTAACATCTCTTTTAACTCCACATAATGTTTCATCTCAACATTGTCTTGTATCTCTCGGTTTAGACCACACAAGAATCTTGACATTGTTGCTTCTCTATCTTTGGATATGCTAGCCCTTAGCATGAGCAACTCCATCTCCTGGTAATACTCCTCCACTGATCTTGAACCTTGAGTAAGCTTCCTAAGCCTGTGGTGCAAGTCTTTATGGTAATGACTTGGAACAAACCTCTTGCGCATGATAGACTTCATCTATGTCCAAGTCTCAACTGGTTCCTCTCCATTCCTTCTACGGTTAGTGATGTACTGATCCCACCAACTTAGAGCATAGTCATAGAACTCAGTAGCAGCTATCTGGATCTTCTTGTGGTTTGTGTACTGCTTACACTGAAAGACCAGCTCAATCTTCTTCTCCCACTCAAGGTAGGCATCCGGATCAGCTTTACCATGGAAAGGGGGTATTTTGATCTTCAAACCAGCAAGATCATCTCTCTGGTTTGTCCTTTCTTCTTGTCCACGCCTATGTCTTCTTTGACTTTGTCTTGAGGAAGAACTGATATGCTCATAGTAGTTGTCAGTTTCCTCAGAACCAGCATGCTCTTGTCGAGTTGCATGAGGTCTCTCTTCTCTCCTAGTCTCTCGGCTGGGACCTTGACTAGTATCCCTCCTTACTTCTTCTCTGAACTCTCTGCGGAGCTCATTAAGATTGGTCCTCATCATCTCGGTCATGGTTGCTACCATAGACTGATTTAATTGCGCAGTCATGGCTTCCATGAGTAGCTTGTTCTTCCGGACTAGTTCAGCTTCTTCTTCAGACTCGGTCCCCATTGCTTCCTACACAAAGGAAAACAAGATAACCAGTAAAAAGATTCTAGGTAAACAAGAGAAGCAAAAAGGAAAAAGATCAACACAACAATTAAGCTTGCTCGGCAAGGTAAAAGGAAAAGGATATGTGGCTAGGTCTAAAAATCTAGGGCTTCCGCCTATCAACCAAAAAGGAAATTCATTTAAACCTTGTCTAAACTTTATGATTTTCGAGCCCACCTAAACAACTTAGATCTTCCTCCTTTTCAAGTTGATAGAGGTTTATTGCGGATGAAACAGAAAAAGTTAAGAGAGAAAGAAGACTTCCCTAACCAAAGTTGCTCTGATACCACATTACACGCCCCTAGGATGCTCTTTGGTTGATTGGGAGGATAGATCCTTGCAAGAACGAATCAGGGACTCAAGTTCTTCAAGGTTTGTGGATTGAATGGTGACACAATAGGGATGAGAGAACTCTTGATACTCCTAGATGATTAGCTCGGATATGACACACCAAGTTAAACACCCTTAAGCTCCGGATATAACACACCAGAGAGACACTCGACACACTTCTAGAGAGAGCCGTCAAGAGAGAAAAGAACTCGATGATATTAGTTGTTTCAGTACAATAGGGTTAGGGAAAACCCTTAAATAAAAGAAACCAGAGAACATGCTCTCTATGGTTTCGAAAATAATAAAATGGAAACTATAGTTTAAACATAACATAAGCTTAAAATTAAATAACTTCTGCTAGTCTTGGGCCGAGATAGGGCCTAGGTGATTTGTAAGACAAGTCGTGGCCTCGTTAAAAACCTTCCTCCGGAAAACCTCGTCGGACAAAACCAAAAGCAAGGAAAAGAGCACACACCAAATGTCTTGCCTAAACACTAACTCAGCTTGATGTAGAGATGGCTTGAATGGTGTTCAAGACATCTCGGATCAAACCTTGCCCAAGCCTTTCTTCTTGTTGTGGATGTGAAGTGAGTAATCTTACAACAGTCTCCTTAAGTTTCTTGTCCCTGGAATGGTCAGAGCATCATCACCAGGCTTCTGGTGCATTGTGGCATCATGTGACTCATATAAACTCTCCTTGCTCCCCTTAGTGATCTGGTCCATGATCACATCATCTCGGCTCTAAGCAAATGCTTAATTAGGTCATTGTAGCCGGGGTTCAAGGTTAGAAGTAAAGCAAACACCTTTTCTTGTTCACTTCGGTCATTCAAGACATTAGGATCCACGGTACATGGCCTCAGCATCTGCAACTCAGCCTATAAGGCTCTAAACTTGCCAAAATGCTGATTGAAATCCATGTCTTCTTGATGGAGCGAGTTAATAGTCATCTTGACTTCAAATACTTTGCTCAAGTTTGATATGTTGCCATACACCTTCTGGAGAGTGTTCCACAACTCTTTGGAAGTTTCACAGTAGGAGTAAGCTTCCAAGATTGATGTCTCAAGGCTGTTTTGTATGATAGACAACACCATGAGGTCCTCCTGACCCCATTTGTCCTCGCCAGCCAGCACCACTTCAGTACCATCCTCTCCTAGGATGGTCTTCTTTGATGGCTTGTCTTCTGTCACATAGGACCAGAGACCTTGTCCTCCCAAGGATCTCTTGAGAAGCCTTGACCATAAAAGATAGTTAGCTCCCTTGAGAGTCACTGGAATGTTTACGTTGGTATTTTTCATTTTTGGCAATTTCTGGAGCTGGAAATGAAGAACAAGATGAACTTTGCCAAAAATAGAAAAGAAAACTCAGAGATTTGCGGAAGTTAGGTAAAAGAATGAAGAAGAATAGGACTTAAGAGCATAAGTTCTCTGATACCATGTAAGAATGAGAGAATTATAGTGAGTTTATGCGAGTTTAGTGAAGGACACAACAAGAACATGAGAGAGAGAGAGATATTTCGTGAGAGAATAGAGAGAGAGAACCAGAATAAAGAGGAACTGATTTTCTTGCTCATTTAGTTGGTCCAAGAATTACATAAATAGGCACAAGAGAAGACAATAAGAAATGAATAAACAAATGAACTCTGGATGGTCTCTGGTATGGGTCAGGGCACGTTCAGCTTGGACAGAAAGGGACAGCTCCCTTCTCTCTCTCTTCCTTGGCCAAACATGTGACTTTGGTTTGTCACCACACTCCAACGGCTCCAGCCACTTGTTTCCCCTTATTTAATTTATTCAGAGCCTAAGTAGACCAGGAGAAGTTATTTAAATTCGTCCTCAACCCTAACTTGCCTTCCACGCCACTCTTAGGTCAACCTGTACGGACAAACTTGTCTCCCAAGCTAACTTGAACTTCTACCTTTTCCTTATTTATTCTTACTTCATCTCAACATCATTAACCTCATGAATGTACTAGGTGCATTTGTCAATCCAAATGGCATAACTAACCACTCATACAAACCATGCTTAGTTTTAAATGCAGTTTTCCATTCATCTCCTTCTTTCATCCTAATCTGATGATAACAACTTTTCAAATCTATGTTAGAAAAGATGCAAGAACCATGTAATTCATCAAGCATATAATCTAATCTAGGTATAGGGTAGCGATACTTCACTGTGATGTTGTTGACTGATCTACAATCAACACACATGCGCCAAGTACCATCCTTCTTAGGCACAAGAAGCACTGGTACAGCACATGGGCTCAAACTCTCTCGGATATAGCCCTTCTCCATGAGTTCCTCTACTTGTCTTTGCAACTCCTTGTTCTCAACCGGATTGGTTCAGTAAGCTGGTCGGTTTGGAAGTGTAGATCCTGGAACAAAGTCTATCTCGTGCTCAATCCCACGCAATGGAGGTAACCCAATGGGATTGTCCTCTGGAAATACATCTTGAAACTCCTGCAAAAGAAAAACCATTTCACTCGGATACACCGGTGTAGAATCTGTTAAGTTCAAGAGAGTTTCTTTAAACACAAGTAAGATAGCTGATTGTTTAGAGTAGAGAGTTCTTTTGATATTGTTTGAATGAAGAATAAACAAAGCTGGAGTTGATGAAGAGACCAAGCAAATCAGGAGCAAGCAAATCAAGCATCTGGAACAAGCAGATTTGAATTTGTCGGTACAGTCTTGCTCCACAAGCAACTCATCTTGCCCTAACTTACCATGCAGGAAAGAACGGAGTTGGGGAGACTAAATATGGACGTTGGGAGCCTCCAGAAGTAAAGGGAATCAAGTTTGAATGGAAGTACTCAGTTTTGGTCGAAATTGGACAAGCATAAGTCACATGTGAGCTTTGGAGAAGCCCCTGACCTATCACTTTCAACCTAAGAACACTGAGCCTCTCACTCCTGTCACTTTCACTCCCTCTGGTCGAGCCTCACCTTGTCTGTATCCTCTTTGTCTTCATCAGAAACACTACAATAATATTTGTTTAGTAAAACACAGTTTTAGTATTTGCTTAATGTATTTGTTTGCCTATTTAAAGGCATGTTGTTTCTGATTGTAAACTAAGTTGAATGAATAATTCTTCTTCATTATTCTCTGGTTACTTCATATTCTCTCTATTCTCAGTTACCCACGAGCCTAGACTCAGCTCCCATACTCTCCATACTCTCAAACTCTCTTAATCTCATTTGAAACTCATCACTTTCTTCATAACTCTCCATTGCCATTCTCTCACTGTCTCTGGTTCCTCCTGAACCAGTAGCTTATTCTCACTTCATCCTCACCATTTAATCCCTATTCTCACAGATATCACCCATGTTTGCATAGAAGTTTGGCTGCTTAGTTCCAGACGGCTTGAGATCAATCTCCTTCTTCTTTTGGAGTTGAATCTGATCATGCTGAACTTCCTTAGGTGTCAAGGGAACCAGGACAGTCTTGCGACCCTTGAACTCAAAGGAGTGCTTGTTGGTGAAACCATCATGGATGACTCGGCGATCAGATTGCCAAGGTCTCCCAAGAAGTATGTGACCAGCTTCCATAGGTAAAACATCACACAAGACTTCATCTTCATATCTCCCTATGGCTAAAGGAATGAGAACTTGATTTGAAACCTTCATGGTGCCTTCTTCATTCAACCATTGTAGCCGGTAAGGTTTTGGATGCTTCTGAACCTTCAAACCCAACTTCTTGACCATTGTCTCACTAGCAGCATTACACAACTGCCTCCATCAACTATGAGGCTGCATACTTTCCCTTGGACCAAGCACTGTGTATAGAACAGGTTCTCACGTTGCTCTAGCTCCTCAGTCTTGGTTTGCAAGCTTAGGAGATTTCTTGCGACTAAAAGCTTCCCTTGGATGGTCCTTCTTCATGCTCCTCTTCAGTTTCTTCTTGGTCAGACTCGGTGTTGTCATCTTCTGAGGCATACTCACCATCTTCCAGTAGGATCATGACTCTCTTGCTGGTACATTCATTGGCATAGTGACCTCGTCCTTGGCACTTGAAACACTTGACATCACGAGCTCTGGAACTAGAAGCCTCAGCTTTGCCCTTGCCCATGTCAAGAGCACTGCTTGGTTTGGTTTCTTCCCTCAAATAGGGCTTGTGGTCTTTCTGATATGGCTTAGACTCCTTAGGATAGGGTGACTTCTCTTCCTTGGTGTTGTGTAACCGGTTGAATCCATAGCTGGTTCGTGAATGTCCCTTCCTCTTGAGTTGTTGTTCCACAAGAATGGCCTTGTGTAACATCTCTTCTAACTCCACATAATGTTGCATCTCAACATTGTCTTGTATCTCCCGGTTTAGACCACACATAATAAGATCCTAGGATGATTCTCTGGAACAGATGGGATAATCCTTGCAGAAACGAATCAAAAACTCAAGTTTCTCAAGGCATGTGGATTGATTGGTGACACAAGAGGGATGGATGATCTCTTGATACTCCTAGGCGACTGATCTGGATATGACACACCAAATAAGTGTTGGAATTCATGAGTGTTTGTCTCATGTCAAGAGAGTATTCAGTTAACTTGTAACTGAATCTCCTTCAACCATACAACAGGAACTCACCATTCAAGATCAGAGACAACCAACTTGTGGTTGAATCCTCATACACAGCTTACTATATAACCAAGAATCCTAGATAGTAAACTGGTTATATGAAGCAGAAAATCTCTAGTATGAATCTAAACCTTGAGAAGTGACACAACACTTTCAGTTTGTTCACTTAAGGAGAATAAGAATTAGTATCAGGAATCTAGAGTTTAAGAAGTAGATAAAGAAGAGTTTGAGTGAGTTTTACAAGTATTAGGCTGCCTTAAGAGAGATAGAATTAAGTCAGCCTCTAAACCATAATGCTTAACTCCTTACATTTTGAATGTTTTTTAAACAAAAGCAAGGGAGAGAGAGCACACGAAATTAGAGAGAGAAACTTGTATTGATTCTGGTCAGTATTACAAGAGATGAAGCAGCCTTTAAATAGGCAATAGACAACATTAAACAATTACTAAAATAAGGAAACATAAAACAAATAATTATGTAAGGAATGAGAACATGCCAAAGGAGATACAGCCAAAGTCTGGCGCTTCTAGAAGGAGTAGAAAGGGACAGGAGGAGAGCACAGTCTCCTTAGGTTGATAGTGACTTGTCTGTTCTTGTCCTTATGCACCCACATGTGATCTTTCTTGCTAAATTCAAACCAGATCCGTCCTTTTGAATTCAAACTGAATATCCTATGTTTTCTGGAGCTTAGCAACGTCCCTTAAGCCTTCCCACTTCTTTCTTGCCTTGCAAGGTAGGTTAGGTCAAATTAGTTACTCGTGGATCAAGTCTGAACGGACCAACTTCCATTTCAAGTGTCTGGATCATCTTTTCTTCTACTTGCCTTAAATCCTTAATGGCTTGCTTTCTTTGGTCATTCCCTCTTAATTTCAACACTCCCCCTCAAGCTTGACCATAGGAGATCCTTGAGCAAGCTTGGAACTGAGAGTACTTGCCTCATTAAAAACCTAAGTATGGAAAACCTCTTGGGAAAAAACCATACTTAGGGAAAAAGAGTGCAACCACCTTCAGCCTAGGGATTTACCAGTGGGTTTATGAGTCTTATGATCAAGTTTAGGGACTCTTAAACTTTGGATCATGGCCTTACTTCAATGGCAAGCAAGCATCAATGTCTTCCTTGCTTCACACTCAAAACTGCTTGGAACTCTCCATGTGGCTGGTTCTTTGTCTCTCCCTTTCTTCTGACATCCAGCCATCATCAAAGGGTTTGATCCACGGCCATACTCTTATCACAAGCTCCAAGTACCTGATTCAAAAAATGCACAAACACATGCATCAATTCTCAAGGGGCAAACCTATTCAATCATAAGAATGAATATAGATTTAGGTACTTCCCTTGCATAATTTTCTGAAGAATGGACATTGGCTTCTCATATTTAAGAACCCTCCTCAAGCTTGACCTGAGAATGAGAGTATGTGGTCAGCTTGGAAGATGAGAGCCAATGATGATCACCAATGCCTTGAGACCACAGCCCTCTTGGCTTGAATTCTGGTCGTTTCTCTTGAGTGTACTTCCTGTCCACCATATTGGTATCATGTAAGTTACTTATGAGAAATCTCTCCACCGCTCCATTCATCCTCTAAACCATCTTGGGAGTTAATGGACATAATCAGTGTCCAAAGTGTTGATGGGCAGTAGGAAATCTCCATGGTCAGGAACATACATCATGTGTAGGCTCTGATCAACATGGGCAGCCTATCAACAAACACTAGGACAAACATCAGTAGACAAAAAGAGGCCAGAACATGGGTTTTCACCAAGTCTGATCCTTAAAACACATTTAGAACAAGTACAGCAAGCAATGGACAAATATCTTCATGATTCTTTCCCAGCAACAGTCTTTGAATCCTAACCATCAAGACTAAGCATTCATGCAACAAGACAATTAATTTTCCTAAGGGCAGAAGCAAGACTATTCTTTCAAGACAGTTTAACAACCTTAAGAAGATTCTAAACAAGTTTGTGAGAATAGAGATTTGAGTAACCAGAGAATAAGTAGAGAGTAGAGAATGATGTAACCAGAGTATTAGTAGCCAGAGAATGGGAGAATGATGGAGAATAAGTAACCTGAAGAATCAGAGAATAGAGAATAGAGAATAGAAAATAGAAAATAGACATTTTCTCAAGAGTTCTAATGGACAGAGTTTTGCTCTATTTTCTTGAGTTTTGCGGAAGCATTAACAACCAGGAACATCCAATACTAATAAAGAGTTGGTGCTTTAGTAGCTGAAACACAATGGATCATTGGACAATTAATTTATCCACTGATCATAGCCACTGGAATAACTCATGAACTGATGTTTTCCAGGACTTCCAATAAAGAACCATCATAATAACACATGAACAAGTGTTTTCTGTGGCTTACACATCATAATAAAGAACCATCATAATAACACATGAACAAGTGTTTTCCAATAAAGAACCATCATAATAACACATAGTACACTCTCGTGTTTACTCTGATAGCATATAGATCTATGTTGAAGCTGACAAACGAGCTGGTATGGATCTAAGGTATTCTCAAACATCTGGAGATTGAACACACCACTCCTATGACAATACATTGTGATAATCAAGAAGCAATTCATATTGCATCTAATTCAGTTTTCCATGAGAGAACAAAGCACATAGAAGTTGATTGTCATAAGGTGAGGCAGATGATTGTCTCAGGAGTGACATTGCCATGCTATACAAGGAGCGAGGATCAACTTGCGGATGTGTTCACCAAGGCTGTGAGATTAAAGACAATGGAGACCATCCTTTCAAGTCATGGAAAGTCTCCTCAGCCTTCCCTTCTTGCATCTTGCACCATTCCAAATCAAAGTTTGTTTCTTGTTTTTTTTACACATCTCATGTGTATGCTGAACAATCTTCTGGAGTTCTTCCTTTCTTCTTCTCAGATTGGATCTACTCCTATAAGCTGTTACAATCTCACCCCTTGTACTGATTTCTCGAACAGCTCTTTCTTCATGCTTCAGACTCCATGCCTGACCTTCTTTTGTAGCCATTTCTCTTAAAGGTTTCTCCTTTACATGACTTCTACACAGCATACAGCTTCCCAAAGCTGCCTTTGCCCATCTGGACAAGATCCAGATTCCACCATTTTCCTCTTTAGTCTTCACTGAAGTACTAGATCTTTGCTTTATTTCACTATTGAGATTGGTTGTCTTCATCAAAAAGTCTTGACCACACCCAGAACGCCAAATGCTCTCAAGAACACCAAGAACTCTCAAGAAAGAGCCCAGATTTTCGAAAAAAGAAAACCCAGATCTAGAAAAGCTTGAGTCTTTAAGAAGCTGAAGAACACACGAGTTTCAAATCCAGGAAAGGTTGAGAATTTGAGATGAATCAACCAGAAAAGACTTTAGATCTAATGAAAGAAAGCTTCAAACTTCAAACTTTCCTTGAATCTCGAGAAAGTTTCAACCTTTACTGTTAAATGAAGAACACAAACCCTGATTAACAGTAACCTGGATCTGATACCATGAAATCTTTAGAGAAAATCAGATTGTAGACACAACGTTTTACAAAAAATAGGGAGAATAAAGAAAATAGAGAGAATGGAGAGAAAACTCGATTTTTCTTATCCTCATTTCGTGGTCCATACAAGAGATTTAAAGACAGATAGAAGAGAGAGAGAGAGAGAGAGAGAGAGAGAGAGAGAGAGAGAGAGAGAGAGAGAAATAAGTGCATGACAGCTGTTTTCCAACAAAACTAGTTTTGACTTTCAAACTGCCTGAGTCTTCTTCAAGTCTTCTTCCTCTCTTCGCTTGATCTCTTCTTGGTATTAATGTCTTCATGTACTCACTTATTTCAACACTTCCAATAAATAACCATCATAATAACACATCAACAAGTGTTTTCTGTGGCTTACACAACAATGAAACCAATGGATCAAAACAGTTTGTCCACTGGTCAAGGAGATTCTCCATTAAGAGAGAGCTATTATCCAATGGATAAAGCATAATGGTTAAGCATTTTGAATCCTTTCTCTTCCTCAGGTTTAATTTCAACATACTAACAAGTATTGAACAAGCTGACACTATATCAGATTGGGAGAGAAAGGATTTATTCAAAAACAGAGAATAAAGGTTGAGTTTGATCCCAAAGAAGAGCAACAAAGCTCTGATACCATGTTGGAATTCATGAGTGTTTGTCTCATGTCAAGAGAGTATTCATTTAACTTGTAACTGAATCCCCTTCAACCATACAACATGAACTCACCATTCAAGATCAGAGACAACCAACTTGTGGTTGAATCCTCATACACAACTTACTATATAACCAAGAATCCTAGATAGTAAACTGGTTATATGAAGCAGAAACTCTCTACTATGAATCTAAACCTTGAGAAGTGACACAACACTTTCAGTTTGTTCACTTAAGGAGAATAAGAATTAGAATCAGTAATCTAGAGTTTAAGAAGTAGATAAAGAAGAGTTTGAGTGAGTTTTACAAGTATTAGGCTGCCTTAAGAGAGATAGAAATAAGGCAGCCTCTAAACCATAATGCTTAACTCCTTACATTGTGAATGTTGTTTAAACACAAGCAAGGGAGAGAGAGCACACGAAATTAGAGAGAGAAACTTGTATTGATTCTGGTTGGTATTACAAGAGATGAAGCAGCCTTTAAATAGGCAATAGACAACATTAAACAATTACTAAAATAAGGAAACATAAAACAAATAATTATGTAAGGAATGAGAACATGCCAAAGGAGATACAGACAAAGTCTGGGCTCGTCCAGAAGGAGTAGAAAGGGACAGGAGGAGAGCACAGTCTCCTTAGGTTGATAATGACAGTCTGTTCTTGTCCTTATGCACCCACATGTGATCTTTCTTGCTAAATTCAAACCAGATCCGTCCATTGAATTCAAACTGAGTATCCTATGTTTTCTGGAGATTAGCAACGTCCCTTAAGCCTTCCCACTTCTTTCTTGCCTTGCAAGGTAGGTTAGATCAGCTTAGTTACTTGTGGATCAAGTATGAACGAACCAACTTCCATTTCAAGTGTATGGATCATTTTTCTTCTACTTGCCTTCAATCCTTAATGGCTTGCTATCTTGGTCATTCCCTCTTAATTTCAACAATAAGAAGCCCTTGACTCTGGATATTACACACCAGAAACCTTAATCAACTCGTCCAAAGACAAGAGAGAAGAGAGAAAAAAAGATTTTCGATAAAAGACTGCTTATTTTAGAATGAGGGTAAGAAGGGTTTAAATAGAAACCAAGGAACACGCTCCTTAGGTTTCGAAAACTTAATAATATAAAAACTATAGATTAAACATAAGATAAGGTAAATAGATAGAGTAGTCTTCTTAGACTTGGACGATATTAGCACCTAGGAGATGTGTTAAAGCAGCTTGTGGCCTCGTTAAAAACCTTCCTCCGTAAAACTCTTTGGGACAAAACCGAGGGCAAGGAAAAGAGCACACACAAGTACTTTGCCTAAGTACTAAATCAGCTAGATGAGGAGATAGCTTGAAAGGTGATCAAGGTATCTCGGATCATCAAGCTTTGTCCAAGACCTTCTTCTTGTTTCCATATGGGTCTAAGTAATCATCCAATGGCGCCATTTAGTTTCTTGATTCTAGAACGAGTCATGGGACCTTCTGGAATGGCTAAGGCATCTTCATCAGCTGTTTTGTCCATGGGTGCATTCCTAGATACATCATCTTCCTTGTTGAGCTGGTCCATGCTCACATCACATTCATTGGTGCTTTCCATGATCACATCAACACAGGAACCTTGACATTGTTGCTTCTCTATCTTCGGATATACTAGCCTTAGCATGAGCAACTCCATCTCCTGGTAATATTCCTCCACTGATCTTGAACCTTGAGTAAGCTTCCTGAGCCTGTGGTGCAAGTTTCTGATGTGATCATGGACAGCTTACCGAAGAGGGCAAAGATATCTTAGACGAGCCACATGATGCCACAATGAACCAGCAGCATGGTGATGATGCTTTGACCATTCCAGAAGGTCCCATGACCCGGTTCTAGAGCCAAGAAACTCAAGGAGACTGTTGTAGGATTACTCACTTCACATCCACAACAAGAAGAAAGTCTTGGACAAGGTTTGATGGTCCGAGATATCTTGATTACCATTCAAGCTATCTCTACATCAAGCTGAGCTAGTGTTTAGGCAAGACATTTGGTGTGTGCTCTTTTCCTTGCTTTTGTTTTGTCCCACGAGGTTTTCTGGAGGAAGGTTTTTAACGAGGCCACAACTTGTCTTACAAATCACCTAGGCCCTATCTCGGCCCAAGACTACTAGAAGACCATTTATTTTTATCTTATGTTATTTTAAACCTATAGTTTTTATGTTATCTTTCCTGAAACCCTAGAGCATGTTCTTTGGTTTCTTTATTTAAGGGGTTTTCGCAAACCCTTGTGAACTTAAGCAGTCTTTTATCAAAAACCCTATTTTTCTCTCTCTCTCTCTCTAGTTGGCGAGTTGAGGTTTCTGGTGTGTAATATCCAGAGTCTAAGGGTGTCTAAGTTGGTGTGTCATATCCGATTTATTCATCTAGGAGTATCAAGAGATCATCCATCCCTCTTGTGTCACCATTCTGATGGCGCCCTAGGATGCTCTTTGGCTGATTGGGAGGATAGATCCTTGCAAGAACGAATCAGGGACTCAAGTTATTCAAGGTTTGTGGAATGAATGGTGACACAAGAGGGATGAGAAGACTCTTGATACTCCTAGATGATTAGCTCGGATATGACACACCAAGTAAACACCCTTAAAGCTCCGGATACAACACACCAGAGACACTCGACACACTTTCTTAGAGAGAGACCCGGCAAGAGAGAAAAGAACTCGATGATTATTGATTGCTTGAGTACTATAGGGTTAGGAAAACCCTTAAAATAAAAGAGACCAGAGAACATGCTCTCTAGGGTTTCGAAAATAAGAAAAATGGAAACTATAGTTTAAACATAACATAAGCTTAAAAATGTAAATACTTCTACTAGTCTTGGGCGAGATAGAGCCTAAGTGATTTGTAAGACAAGTCGTGGCCTCGTTAAAAACCTTCCTCCGGAAAACCTCGTGGGACAAAACCAAAAGCAAGGAAAAGAGCACACACCAAATGTCTTGCCTAGACACTAACTCAGCTTGATGTAGAGATGGCTTGAATGGTGTTCAAGACATCTCGGATCAAACATTGTCCAAGACTTTCTTCATGTTGTGGATGTGAATTGGAGTAATCCTACAACGGTGTCCTTAAGTTTTTTTGACTCTGGAATGAGTCACGGGACCTTCTGGAATGGTTAGCGCATCATCACCAGGCTGCTGGTGCATTGTGGCATCATGTGACTCATCTATACTCTCCTTGTTCTCCTTAGTGATCCGGTCCATGATCACATCATCCCCTCCCTCTTGAAAAGATTTGTCCTCAAATCTGGTTCATCAACAGCAAGAGGAGCCAAGTCAGTGACATTAAAGCTATTTGATTCATCATACTTACCTTTGAGATCAAGTTTATAGGCATTGTCATTCATCTAGTGGATGATCTCGAAGGGTCCATCAACCCTTGGCATCAGCTTGGACTTCCTCTCATTGGGCAACCTATCCTTCCTTAGGTGAAGCCAAACTTGGTCACCGACTTCAAAGACCCTCACACGCCTTTCCTTGTTGGCTTGCTTCTCATAGAGCTTGGTTTTCTGCTCAATGTTTTGTCTAGCCCTCTCATGGATTTGTTGGACCATCTCATATTTCTTCTTACCATCCAAGCTAACCCTTTCACACTCAGGTAAAGGCATTAGATCCAAAGGAGAGGTGGGATTGAACCCATAAACAATTTCAAAAGAGGAATACCTAGAAGCAGAATGCATGGCATGATTGTATGAAAATTCACAGTGTGGTAAGTAGTCTTCCCAAGTTTTCAAGTTCTTTTAATGAATGCACGCAGGAGTGTTCCTAGAGTTCTTTTAACTACCTCAGTTTATCCATCAGTTTGTGGATGACTTGTAGTAGAAAACAACAACTTAGTACCTAGCTTAGACCAAAGAGTCTTCCAAAAGTAACTAAGAAACTTAGTGTCCCTATCAGAAACTATAGTCCTAGGCATGCCATGTAAACGAACAACCTCTTTTAAGAACAAGTTAGCAATATGCAATGCATCATCAGTCTTATGACATACTATGAAATGTGCCATCTTAGAGAACCTATCAACAACAACAAAGATTGAGTCCTTTCCGGTTCTAGTCCTAGGCAATCCAACAATGAAATCCATGGATATGTCATTCCAAGGATGGTGTGGAATGGGTAAAGGAGTATACAAACCCTGGGATTGGACTTGGGACTTAGCATGCTTGCAAGTAACACACCTCCCACAGATTCTCTCCACATCTCTCTTCATGTGCGGCCAATAGAGGTGATCCAGAAAAACTTTGAGGGTCTTGCAATCCCAAAGTGTCCCATTAGACTGCCCCCATGGGATTCCCTAACAAAGAGATCTCTCAAAGAACAATTAAGCACACACAATCTGTTATCATAAAACAGAAACCTTCTTGTGTAAAGTAGTGTCCTGCAGAAAACTTCTCACAAGATGCATAAGCTTCCTTGAAATCAAGGTCAGTATCATACATATCTTTAATCTGCTCAAACCCAAGTAACTTAGCATCTAGAGTGGTCAAGAGAACATACCTCCGAGATAGTGCATCAGCAACTATGTTCTCCTGACCTTGTTTATACTTAATCACGTATGGGAAGGTCTCAATGAACTCAACCCATCTTGCGTGTCTCTTACTAAGCTTACTCTGCCCTTTAGATACTTTAGGGACACATGATCAGTGTCACTACAAGAAATATGAGTATTGGTAGCAGTTCGCGGTAGCACGAATTCACCAACTGCTATTAAAAGTGTCAAAATCGGAACGCAACTCTATCATAGCATTACATTCGAGCTAGGAAAAAAATTTGTTAAACAGAAACATAAAAATCACAGATTTCGTTTATGATAACACTTTGATGTTAAAATTTTACTTTTGTCCGCCAATACTTAAAAAAAATTTCATTATTCCCTCTATTTTTTCTCCATCTCTCATCTCCAATAATAATTATTTTTATTCTTTTTCATTTCTTCAATCTATCTATCTTCTCCTTCCCTTCATCTTCTTCAATCACATTCCAATGGAAAACACTGATTCACCCTGTTCAAAATCAAATCAATTCCTAGCCACCGCTCATACCTTAAGCGTCGCCAATCCACAGGTCCGATTAACAACGTACAGCCCCACCGTCGCCTCTGTGTCGAGAAAGAAGCCATGGCAGAGAAGACTCACCCCGAGGAACCGCCATCCCCAAAGGTTGCACCGCCGCCGCGAAATCTCTCGAAGATCCGGAAGCAGAAACCCTAGGCCCCAATGTCTAACTTGCGGTTTCCGAGCACGCCTCCGCCGTCCTCAAACGAAAACGCAGAGCCACAGACTCCGACGAGCCACCAGGACCACCGGGCTCCCATGGAGACCACCGCAACAGAGCCTAACCGAATCGCCGAGAGGAGAGATGGAGAGTACCTCCGAGATTTATATTCGAGTACGTTTCTACGGTACGTTTCTACGGTACGTTTGATCCTTCTCCATCTCTCTCTATCTTTTATATTCGAGTTTCTCTGCAGCGATTCGGATCCGTGCGGTTGTTCATGGCTATGTCATTTCGCAGATCTGTTGTGTTATCTTGTGATTTGCTAGTTTGTAATGGTGGATCTGTATAGAAGAGAATGGAAATTGATTAGCTAGTTTGTTGAGGTCCAACCATTGATCGATGATTATTTGTAATTAGATCTTTTATCGGGAATTGTTATCCTTATTCGATCCAATGCAATTTTGTAATCATCATAGGTCCACAATGGTCTCTGTTACCACATTCATCAATTGCGTTTTTTTAATCATATTATCTGGACGTTAACTTTGAATTTGATCATTTCTGTTTTTGTTGTGGACAGGTTTGATAAGAAGAAAAAAAACATGGGGTTGTCATTTGGGAAGCTGTTCAGCAGACTCTTTGCGAAGAAAGAGATGAGGATTCTGATGGTGGGTCTCGATGCCTGCTGGTAAGACCACCATCCTCTACAAGCTCAAGCTTGGTGAGATCGTCACTACCATTCCTACCATTGGTCAGTAACTAACTTCTTCTTATTGATTTGTTGTTGTTCAAATGTTTCACTTTGTTTTCTATGGGAGAAGCTGACAGACAGTTCTTGTTCAGGTTTCAATGTTGAAACAGTGGAATACAAGAACATTAGCTTCACAGTGTGGGATGTCGGGGTCAGGACAAGGTATCATACCATTCTGTTTCCTATAGCGTCATTTGAGTTCTGCGATCCGACTCTTACTAATGGTTTTCTTCTTGCTTAGATCCGTCCATTGTGGAGACACTACTTCCAGAACACACAGGGTCTTATCTTTGTCGTGGACAGCAACGATCGTGACCGTGTTGTTGAAGCCAGGGACGAGCTTCACAGGATGCTCAACGAGGTAATACTTAATAATATATCAATTCTACATCATGACTTATATTAGTTCTACTATTTGTTTTTTTGACTGACTTTTGTTTTTTTGTTTGGCAGGATGAATTGAGAGATGCAGTTCTGCTTGTTTTTGCTAACAAGCAAGATCTCCCCAACGCTATGAACGCTGCTGAGATTACTGACAAGCTTGGCCTTCACTCTCTACGCCAACGTCACTGGTGAGCAATAATAAAAACAAAACACAACTCTTGTTCTCTCGTTCCACAATCCAAAACCTGGACATGTGAGTTTATGAACATGGTATGGTAACAGGTACATTCAGAGCACATGTGCCACCTCTGTTGAAGGACTCTACGAGGGACTTGACTGGGCTCTCCAACACATTGCTAACAAGGTATATTAACTATCACGGTCTACTTGTTCTGATACAATCGTTTTGGGAGTCTGAGACAGAATTTTTTAAATGATGTGCAGGAATAGAAAGGAGGTAGCCAAACTCCCTCGTTGCTTGTATCAAGGAAGGGGGGTCTGTTTCGCTAGTACTATCCAAAAACGAGACCAAGATTTTATTATCATATGTTCTTCTTCTTCTTGTCTCCCATCCCGAACTCAAAATCATATCACATTTTGTATTTCCTTTAATAACTCAGATCTTTTACTTTCGGTTATCAATTTCATTATTCAAATTTGAACTTTCGGAAACATACAATCTAGGTACACAAGAATTCATGAAAGCACAGTACAACTTTGGTCTTAAATTTAAAGTCAAAATTTAATCTTTGTAGTCTTAATTATAACTTCTAAACACAAACCTTAAATTTCAATTAAACCCTATACCCTAAACCCTAAACTCAAACACAAACCTTAAAGATTGTGATTTTAAAATTTCCATTAAGAAGGATGATTAAGAGAAGAATGATATTTTATAAAGATTATGTTTAAAACAAAATTATCATTTAAAATTACAATCTTTTCATAATATATTAAGTTTTAATGGTTGGTGTTTAAAGTTTAGGGTTTAAACCCTAGCCTTTAAATATAAACTTTAAAACTTCAAACTTTTCGGAATAGAATTTCAGTTTACACTTAAAATCAAAATTTAAATCTATTATCAAATATAAAATCTAAATCTCAAACACTAAATCTTAAATCTACACCCTAAATCTCATACCCTAAACCCCAAACTTAAACCTTACATACAAGTCATAAATCTAACTTTTCCCAATTTATAATATAAATTTAAAACTTAAACACCATTATATACTAAACTCAAATTGTATAATTAATTCTAAATCCTAAACAACAAATCTCATATTAAACTATATCATAAAACACTATATTATACATGCATATATATATATATATATATATATCATACCCTTCATTACTCATATATCATAAATTCTATCTAAAGAAACTTAAAACTCCAATCTTTTTATTATTTAACATCAAAAATTACAGAATCTAATCTCAAAGATCTAAACCCAAACCACTATACTCCTAAACCCTAAACTCTCTAATCATTTTGTTAATCTTATAGTATTAGTTCTATTTAACTTCAAATTGTTTTGTTAATTTATATTATTATTTTTATAAATGTAGATGAATAACTTAGTTTTTATATAAAAAAATCGTCAAACATATAATGACAATTAATTAAATAACTGTTTAATGAAATAACAGCTTTATTAATTGATCAATCTTGACCATAGATTAACTTTAATCTAATGGCCAGAAGTAAAACTTTTGGTATCCTCGTACTTCTTCTTCATTGGTCAATTGTTTTAAGTCAGATCCACAATACAAGGATCACCATTTGCACCATTGGATTAGATAGAATCAACGACTCAGATTAATTATTTTCTCTTTCTTTTTTTCTGTCTCATCTTGCGTTATTCTGAGAAGAGAGTCGAGTGAGTGAGAGAGGGAGAGAGAGAGAGAGAGATAATAGAGAGTTCGGAAGCTTCACGACCCACGCTCCTTTCGAAACCTTCGGTTGAAGATCGGTGGGTTTCGAGGAGAAGAACGGGTACGAGATCTCGAAGTTCATCTCAGATTTACCCATTGTTTAGCAAGTTCATCTCAGATTTACTTTACTTCTGATTTTAATAGGTTAATTTCGATATTGAGCGATGCGACTGGAGTAAGCGAACAAAGGTGGATACTCGAACAGAGGCGTATGCTCTAGAGGTTGGAGGCTCCGAATGTGAAAGTATTAGGGTACAAAGCTGCTGACCTCAACATAGGAGAACGTTCTTAGGTAAATTTTAATGACTTTTGGGTCCATGATTTTCATTGCAGAGAGGAATAAAAAAAATGTCTGGGTTAATATGTTGGTCCTCCTAATGTGCCCATGTTCTTGTTTTGCTAGATTAAATGGCTTCCTAAGCTATCAAAAGTTCATGAAAATCACCGAAGGTTTAAGCTTTAAAAAGAAGAGGCCCAAGTCGGAGGTTGTTGATAGATCCAAGGAGGATCGTATCTGTGTACAAGAAAGGGAGAAAATATAAGAAGAGCCAAAGGTAAAGAAGAAGATAGAGAGAAAGAATTTAGGGATTGTGCGGCGGAGGAGGCAGAGCTGGGGAGGAAGTGCGGAGGAGGTGGGAAGAAGTTAGTGTTTTTTTATATTTTGTTTTTCGACCCGGTTTGTATGTGAACCGGTCTAATTAGTAAACCGATTTTTTAATTAGTTTTTGGTTTAATGTGTTTTTAATTATTTGTATATTGATTTTAATCAATAAATATTTTTATTTTATTTTTGAATTGTCTTATTTTATTTTTAATTAATTATTTATTAATAATTAAATTTTAATAATTATTTATTTTTTAAATATTTTATTTTTAATTATAGCATTATATATATGTCATTATAAATTATGTTACGGCACATGAAAAATGGCATAGTAAATCATATAATAACACAATTATAGTGTTAGTAAAAACATTTTAATATAGCGAAACATAAATGCTATAATATCTCTGATTTTTATAGCACACGAAAATACGCTACGATAGAAGGAGGGTCTACCATAGCTGCGGCTGTCACGGCGTTCTTCGAAACGCTACGAAAACCTTATAGTAGCGTTTCTCGGGTGCTACCAATACCAATATTTCTTGTAGTGTGTGGATGACAAACTCCTTGGGCCACAAGTAATGCTGCCATGTTTGCAAGGCCCTCACCAAGGCATAGAGTTCTTTGTAATAGGTTGCATAGTTGAGAGTGGATCCTCCAAGCTTCTCACTAAAGTAGGCAATGGTTTCCTATCCCGCATCAACACAGCACCATTTCCAATTACTGAAGCATCACATTCTATTCAAAAGTCTTGGTAAAGTCAGGAAGCATAAGAAGAGGTGATTGAGTAAGCTTCTCTTTTAGCATTGGAAAGCCTTCTCTTGTGCTTCTCCCCACTTGAATCCGACATCCTTCTTTATCACTTCAGTTAAGGGAGCTGCAATGGTGCTAAAGTCTCTCACAAAACGCCTATAAAACCCAGCAAGCCCATGGAAACTTCTCACTTCTCCTACTGAGGTTGGGCTCGGCCAGTCCTTGATGGCTTTGATCTTCTCTCATTCCACCTTAACTCCATCTGCACTCACAACAAAGCCTAGGAAAACCAAGTTATCCGTGCAAAAAGTGAAATATTTAGAGATTTAAGAGAGTATAGAGACTAGATTAGACAGAAAAGAATAGAATCAAAGAGATAGAGAGATTAGGGAGAGATTTGTGTAAAGAGATCCATTTCAGCTAAGAGAGAAAATAGAGACTGAAGACTGTGTTATCTTATTGATACTCGACAAGTAGTACATATAGAGGAGCTACTAGGGTTTCCAGAAACAAAAGGAAGAGCAAATGTGTGGACAGAAATGAATGGAGCACTTCTTTTTCAAACGGTCAACTAAGGAGAGCCACAAGAAGAGCATCAGCATCTTTTGGGAATATGCTGATCACTGTATAGTCTGTCCACGCCTTATCCATATTTCTTTAACATCTTAACTCCTCAGCATACCTCAACTCAACACTCCCCCTCAAGCTGACCATGTGAACAAGTCGAGCCTGGAAGGCTATGAGGTCTTCCTCATTAAAAACCTCACCAAGGAAAACCCTTTTTGGGATAAAACCTTGATGAGGGAAAAAGAGTAAAGACCCCATAGCAGGGATTAGCTAAGTTGGGTTAGATCAGTGAGTCCCAACCGACCACGGATGGACTCCATTGTCTTTTGTCTAGCAGCGCTTAGTGAATATATCAGCTAACAATCCTCACTCCTAGTATATCAAGGTAAGATCACTCCTAACCCAATCATATGCCTCACCTTGTGGCCATCAACCTAAATATGCTTGGTCCTTTGTGAAACACTGAGTTGGTGGCTATGTGGATGGCTGCTTGGTTGTCACAATGCATTGTCATTGGGAGTGGACTGCTCAATACCAAGGTGTTTCGGGATGCCTTTGATCCAGACAAGTTCATTTGTCAGCTTCAACATTGCTCTATACTCGGCTTCAGCACTAGAGGAGGACACCACCTTTTGCTTCTGCTCTTCCATGTAACTAGGTTCCCTCCAATTAATGTGCAGTAGCCAGTAGTGGGCTTCCTATCTACTCTATCACCAGCCTAATCCGCATCACAGTAGCCAACCACTTCAGTGTTGTTGTTGCATCCCATCCACACTCCTTGGCCAGTGTGAACCATTGAGATAGCTTAGGATCCGTTCCACCATGTTCCAGTGATGCTCCTTTGGCGACTTGCATGTGTTGGCTCACCTGGTTCACAGCAAAGAAAATATCATGACGTGTTGATTGTTAAGTATATTAGCTTACAACTAGCTTTCTATAAAGCTTGGCATCATGAAATGGTTTGCTGTCTTCTATCTCTCCCTCAGCGAGGAACCTTATACCCATCTTCCAATGGGCATCCTTGCCATCTTTCCTCCAAGTTCCTGCATCTTCAAAAGATCAAAGAGTATATTTCCTTTGGGACAGAATAATCCTTCCTTGACCTACAAACCTCAATCCCCAAGGAAATATTTCATTTCTCCAAGTCTTTAATTTCAGATACATATTGAGATAATCCTTAGTAGTTTTAATACCTTCCTTTTCACTCCCAGTTATGATGATATCATCAACATTAGACTAGGAGGAAAATGATACCTGATGTGGAGACAAGGGTGAAAAAGGGTGTGATCAAGCTCAGATTTGATGAAGCCTCGGCCATTCAAGGTAGATGCTCAGCTTGTGGTACCAGGCTCTTGGAAGACTGTTTCAATCCATAGATAGCCTTCCTTAACCTCAGTACATTCCCTGGTTTCACTAGACTTTCAAGACCAGGAGGAGGATACATATACACCTCTTCTTCCAACTCTCCTTGCAATAAGGCATTCTTCACATCCATTTGCCATAAGTTCCATCCCAAGCTAGTTGCAACGGAAAAGACAATCCGGATAGTATGGAGCTTTGCCACAGGAGCAAAGGTGTCAACATAATCCTCTCCATAGGTTTGAGTGAATCCTCTTGCAACAAGTCTTGTTTTCTTCCTCTCTATCTTCCCATTTGGTAGGTACTTGATGGTGAAGATCCATCTACTGGTAACAGCCTTCTTCCCTTTGGCAGTTCACTCTCATACCAAGTTCATTTTGATCATTGCCCCTGCTTCATCACCCACTGATTTCGTCCACTCTTCATCCTCCATAGCTTCCTTATTTACGATCTTGGAACATGACTTTCATCCAGACTGATAATGAAAGCACAATGATCCTTAGGAAATTCAGAAAACGAGCAGACAGCTTGACTAGGGTGGGCAACAGCTTGAGCATTATAGTAGACCCTAGTATTCACCCAGTTAGATGGATTCCTTCTTACTTTAGTGCTTCTCCTCAATGGAGCTTGAACCTCAGTTTCAAACTGCTTCCTCATGCTCCTCTGGCCTTCTAGTTTATTAAAGTGTATCAAGAAAAGGAGATTTGAAGGCCAAACAAAGGAAGTGAAGGCCAAAGCATCCCCCACACCAAACTGAAGAAGAAGAAGCTATCCACGCCATGAGGAAGCCTCAATGAAGATAACACACGGCCAACACAGAGATTGTGCAAAGAGTAGGGTGTGTGTACTTAAGAGAAGAGGCTGTAGAGTCATGAAGTGTGTTGCAAGTATTCAAGACTTGTGCAACAAGGAAAGGAGCCAGCAAGCTGAGAATGATCAAGGAGCCATGTGCAAAGATTGTGCAAAAATAATCATGTGCAAAGTTTGTACAAAAGATTATTTTGCACAAGATTTGCACAAGAAAGATAATGAAGTGCAAAGTTCGGGTCAGCCTCAAAACAACCAAAAATCAATGTGCAAAACAAGGTTGAATATAATCCTTGGTGCAAAGTTTGCGCAAAAGAAATCAAGACAAACTTTGCAAGTGCATAATCCGGGTTCTTCTTATCTCGTCCCAACAAAGAAGAGAAAGGGTATTGGCGCGAAGAATGATCTTTGAATTCAAACAAAGATCACATGTGAAGCTTAAGAAAGAGAGCTGCTGGGAGCTGTCACTATCTCGTCCTTGCTGCAGAAACTCCATTGTCCTTTTCCTCCTTGGCAGCTTCCTCATCAGTTTTATATTAGTTTCTTAGATATGCTTTGTTATTCACCTTTGTCTTCTTTCTGCAAGAGTAACCTAATCTTCTTCTCTATAAATAGAGAGGAGACCCATTATAATGCAAACACAAAATAAGAGACAAGCTTTATTAAATTCGATGTATCCCTCTCTTTACTAAGTGTTCTTCATTGTTCTTCACAATGTAGGGAGTTAGTGATACACGATTTGGATCTGCCTTAATGGCAGATCATTGTTTGTCCATTCCACTCTAAATCACTCTATACTCTTCCTTTAATCTGTTTCTAGAGTTTTTCTCTACTTCTCAATAGCCACTTTATCTCTCTAGATTCAGATGGTTGTGTTGATTGTTTGCTGAGAGTATTCAATCACAAGTTGATTGTCTCTTTCATTCTTGAAGAGTGAGTTCATGTTCTTAGTTGTTCTTGGCTTTTCCAACATGGTATCAGAGCTTTGTTGCTCTTCTTGGGCTAAATTCACTCTTTGGTGTCCGATTTCTTCATCTGAATATCTCTCTCTCTGACTTTAAAATTCGTTTTGAGGAGCTGTGTGGCTAGGATTCAAAAATGGACAGTAGAGAGTCTAGATGAAGTATGTTATCAAAATTGAGTGTTTACTCAAGATGGCAAGTCTTTAAAAGTTTTTTTTAAATCAATGACTCTCCCCTTGATCCCCTCATTGTTTAAGCTTTTGGATGAAAGATTAAAATCTTTCATACCAGCTTGAGGAGGGAGAAAAGATTATACTTGTGTCTTGAAATATCTTGAAAATCGATTGACAAAGTTCTCTTTTGAAAACTATTACTTTGTGTGTGTTCTTCATCTTGTCTAATGACTTCTTCAAAAAGGACAAAGATGGAGTTTGATTTTTTTTTTTGGTTTCCTCTCTCCCTTGTGTAAGCTTTGGTCCTGATCTTGAGTTGGGATTATTATAAACAAAGCCTAAGGGAGGGAAATGGAACAAAAGACTTCACTGTTTTGTGCTTTAAAATCAGTTTTAAAAGATGAAGTTCTGCTAGTTTTGTCTCAAACATTATCATTCTTGTCTACCCTTGGTCTCTCAATATTTTTCAAAACTTGATGAAAGATTTAAAGTTTAATGAAACCAATGCTTGAGGGAGGGAGAAAGATTGATGGTGATATGTAAGAACATTTGAATTTGGATTTAAAGAAAAGATCTTTGAAAGGATTTGAATTCTGAAAATGTTTTGAACAGATTCTTGAGTAATCTGATTTTGAAAAATGTTTTTTAAAATGTGTTAACTGGTGGGATGTTCATGCCTCACCAGCATTGTTGATCAGCCATGATTCTTGAAGGCCATGGACTGAAAACTGCTTCCGCATTCTCTCACACTCTCTTACTCTCCATTATCCTCTCATATTCTCTCATACTCTTGTTACCTATTCTCTCATTCTCCGGTTACTTATACTCTTAGTTATTTTATTCTCTTCATCACTCACTAATTTTGGTGCTTTGAATCTGTCCATACTCAACAGGTTCTAAGTCTAAGAATTGTGATTGGTGTTTGTGCTCGGATGTCTCAAGAAGACAATGCAAGTTTGGTTGATCTAAAGCAGCATCAGAAGCTTTGGGAGTTAGAACCAATGCTCAGCTTCATGGACCCAAGACAAGAAGATCTTGAGGAGAAGAGACTGTAGGAAAAGTGATGAATCAGCTCACAGCAAGATGTTTGCCTAAGGGTCTTTAAGCTTCATGATGAAGCAATCAGGAAAACACAGCTCTCAAGCATGGAGTCCTTCGCGTTTTTGAGTCAAAGACAGTGGTGTCACACACGGTTCTCATGGTGTCACACACACTCAACAATCATTTCAGATTATGGCTCAAGCCATGAGTCATTTTTTGGCGGTTCTAAAGACAAGTCCAAGCCGCAATTCAGATCATGGATCAATGAAGCTCAAGCTCAAATCAAACCAAGGTCATAGCAATTCCAATGCACCGTAAAGGCTATACTCTTTTTGTCCTCATCATGGTTTTATCCCAAAAGGTTTTACATGGTGAGGTTTTTAATGAGGTAGTCATTTGCGTGTGCAGGCTTGGCCTTTGGAACCAAATGGCTTCTGCAGCCCAAGCTTGAGGGAGGGTATTAAAGTTATCAAGAAAAGGAGATGTGAAGGCCAAACAAAGGAAGTGAAGCCAAATCATCCCCACACCAAACTGAAGAAGAAGAAGCTATCCAAGCCATGAGGAAGCCTCAATGAAGATAACACATGGCCAAGACAGAGATTGTGCAAGATATGGCGTGTTGTACTTAAGAGAAGGAGGCTGTAGAGTCATGAAGTGTGTTGGCACGTATTCAAGACTTGTGCAACAGGAAAGGAGCAGCAAGCCTAAGAATGATCAAGGAGCCATGTGCAAAGATTGTGTAAAAAATAGTCAATGTGCAAAGTTTGTACAAAAACATTATTTTGCACAAGATTTGCCAAAGAAAGATAATGAAGTGCAAAGTCAGGTCAGCCTCAAAACAATCAATGTGCAAAACAAGGTTGAAGATAATCCTTGGTGCAAAGTTTGTGCAAAAGAATCAAGACAAACTTTGTGAAGTGCATAATCCGGGTTCTTCTTATCTCGTCCAAGAAAGAAGAGAAAGGTATTGGCGCCAAGAATGATCTTTGAATTCAAACAAAAGATCACATGTGAAGCTTAAGAAAGACAATGCCTTGACTCTTTTATTCGAAATAAACTAAAAAGGAAACAAAATACTGCAAGAAAATATGAATTGGTTAGTCAAAATATCAAGCATATAATGTAGATTCTTACCTTTGCTTGGAAGGCGCCTCTTGATGGGTTTTTAATTGACTAGCCGTTGAAGAAGAGCCAAGCTTGAAGTGTAGTCATTTTGGGTCTTGTCTCTTGCTCCTAAACTCACCGTTTCACTTAAGGGGTGAGATGGTGAATAAGGAAACCATCTCCTTATGAGGAATGATAGACCATAGGATAACATTATCTTTTGGACCGTCTTGTATAACATAAGGTTGAGTCTTTATAACCTCTGATCCGGAAATGGAGAGCTTGTCTAGACAGTTTGTGATGTCATCTAAGTTGAGGTTTCTATTAGCCTTGGCAGGCAATCCTTCAATGGCTTCACAGAAGCTTGCAATCACCCCCTTGGTTCCTGATCTTGTTCTTGGTGCTTGTCTTAGGGTTGGGATGTTGATGTCTGGTTCTATGTCCTCATCAGGCAGTAATAGCCGACATCTCTTTCGTGTTCCTTGAGTTTGGCTCTACCCATCCCGACATGGAAGTTTTGCAGATGCCCTTTGGGATTGGTGGTGCCATTGTACATTAAGATCTTAATCTTCCCATGATCCGAGATTTTCGTCTCGATGATACAAGCGGTGAAAAGGGTTTTCCGGGCTTCTTCGAGAAGTCTCTAGAATTTGAGACGTCACCGCTTTCACTTTCGTGGCCGTTTTTGTGATATAGTCACGAAGATTGTAAATCTCGTCAAGATCGCCGCCAACAGTTTTTTCGAGTTTCTTGGTGTTTGCTGTGAGTAATCCAAGCCTGTTCTTCGGCTAGCTTCTCATGTTATACCCAGTAGATGTTTTCTTCCTATTATGTCATGAATAACCTGATAAATAGCCTAAAACTCAGGCATAGACTTGTCTTGCAAAGAATGGACCATCTGGAATCGTGATTTCTTCAAAACTTAAGTAACTCGGCAGAAGTGTTGACCGTCGATAGACACTTAAGGTGAAGCGTCGATTGATGGTCGTAACGTTTCTTTGTTCTGCCTTTAAATTCTCGGCTGAGTACTCTTCAATGCTCCAAAATGATCTAAAAGCTTCAATTTCTTCCAATGAGTACTTGGACTTGTAAAGCCTCTAAAACAATATTAATTGAATAATAAAGACTTCAAACCGTATTCATATCATTGATAAAATCAGGTAAAAACCATGACATATCAACTCGCCAAGACTTATCCTTTTCGTTCCCTCAAGCAAGAGGTAGAATTAATCAGAGAAAGGTTTGAAAACAAAAAGACTTACCAGCTACTTGGAACACTGTTTCACCTAAATTTTTGTTGCAACCACATCTAAGTATTTCAATGTACTTTACTTTGCTAATCGATCTTCCATACCAAAATATACTAGAAGCTATATGTCATACCCTCTACTATCCTCATTTGAATACATAATATAAGGTGCATACTTTATCCTGTGGGTATCGATCAAAGGACACATGGATTCTTACTCAAGCAAGTGTTTGAACCACAATTAACATTTCTAATCCTTTTCTCTCTCTTCTTTCTTCTCTGAATCTTTTTATATCCCAAATTCAATGGAAAATGATGCTGATAGAATCCATTTTGTCACCTCATCTTTCATTTAACTAACAAAGTTGTAGGCAAATAGTGGGGTCATCTGTTATGTACATACCCCTCACTTCCAAAAATGTGTGATCATTCCTTTGAATTAGAATAGTGGGGTCACAGGTAATTTACCTACCCCTCTCCATAGTTACTTAGGTTGAAGGTTAGCTTTGGTTCCTTCAGAAGTTCTTAGCAAGTGTGGGTGTTACTGGATAATCAATATACTTAGCTTTTCCATTCAATCTCAGAATGGTGCTAGAAATGGTTCAACAACTGTTCCAGAAAAGGTCATAGTCTATAACTAACTTCTAACATTTGACTCAACAAAAAATTTATAAAAAAATTAGATAACCGATAGTAAGGAATAAAATATCAAAAATAACATTTGTGTTAGTACTACCTCCCATAGACTTGAATAACAATGTCTTTGTGTTAAAGTAGCCTGAGATTGGCGGAATGAAATAAATAGAAATTTAAATAGTTAGTTGTTAGGATTTAAAGAACTCGTACCTTTCTGTCCAAGTGCCCATCGATCGACAACTACAAAAGAAATTCGATCGATGGTCGACAAACAGCATGAACTCGTCAGCATGTAACCGTAAAAAATGTCTAATTTACCCTCATCTGATCATCTCTCTTTGTGGTAGCTATTTTAGACACTCAATATCAAGTTAAAGCAACAAGCAACGATAATAAACGTGGGTTCGATAAAAATCCAACAAGTTAAACAACATAAATAAGTCATGCGTGAGTCTGAAATAAAAATAGAAGGGAGGAGAGTAAAAATGTAGACTACTCCCGTTGGTGGTATCCATGTTCGTCTGGGGTGGTGTTGCGGGAGCTTTTGGTGGAGACCTCGCCCTGGTACGTGGACGGCTGAAGCACAGGCACTGATTCATAGCCACCAACCTACCCCATATAACCTGAAGTCCTCCCACCAGGAATCGCTGGAAGTCTCTGTGATCGTGAGTGGGGATCTCTGGAATCTGCGGGAAAGTTGGTGGAGGCGGTGGAGGTGCTGCTGTATGGTCCTCAACAGCCGTGTGGGCTGCTCTGAGTCCTCCTCTGCACCGGATACGGATGGGTGCATTGGGCACGAGGCGCTCGTCTGGTCTGAATGCGAGGTGCGCATGGGTAGCCGCAAAATCTGTCACACCAGGCGTCAGAAGCTCTGTCATATGGGGCCCCGTCTCATCTATAAAGGACCATAGACGTGTTTCCTTCAGCCACCCTGCCCTCGTCAGGTGAGCCTCATCCAGATACTCGAACTCAGACTCCATGGAGGCTCCCTGAAGGCTGATACCGAGGTGTAGAAAGATGGGTGTCAGGAGGCTCCCTACCGTCTCCTTCTTCCTATCGGATCCCTTGAAGGGTTTCCCCTTCAGGGATACTAAGTGCTCGGCAAAAATGGCTCCCATGTTCACCATCTGGTCACTCACGGGCGGTGCGAAGGCCTCTTCATCGAGCTCAACCAGGCCCTAACTAACTCATACATCAGTGTAAGCTCCTGAACCCACAGCTTGTTGGGCTCCATCTTGCACAATACGGTGTTGTTAAGGATCTTCAAAAAGTAGTGCAGGGAGGGTGGCAGACATCTGTGTGTGTGGCTGCGCTTGAGTCAAAATAACCTGTCCCATTGAGCTCCCAAAAGTTGGTCTGACAAGGGAAAGGAGAGACTGTGCAGCCTAGGTAGTCGGGGTTGTTAAACCCGTAGACGTGGCAGAGGTCGGGGATGGTGATGCGATACCCTATGCCCCTAATCATCAAGGTCAAGTAGGCCTTGGTGGCCCTCTTCACCCTCAAGTTCTGATAGATAACCCGAACTGTGGCTGTGAACTGTCGGACCAGGTCGGGGTATAGCGTATATGGCAAATAGTCATGGTCCCCATACCAAGCTCCTCATCATGTCGCGAACGTCAGGTCAGATCAGATCTTCAGCTTGTTCAAGACTTCTCCGTCGACGAACCTGGTGGGCTCGATAGAAATGCCTTTCCAGGCGTTATAGTAGATGCTGTCATAGTCGTCCCAGTCCTGGGACACGGCTCTGTGGGTACACACCTCGGAGGCTACAGCTGCCTTGGGTTCGGGTAATCCTCAAACGTGTCTATCAAAATCCCTTTCCTCTTTAGGCCAAGATGTGCGGCACTGAGGTCCAGATGGTGCGGAACTAAACCCACCAACATCGAAACGCGCCTTGGTTCTTCTCTCGCTCATCTGCAACAGCAAAACAAATGAGAAACAGCTATTTGTTGACGGACCCACGCGAGCGTCGATCGATGGTCTATCACGACTGATATGAGATTTTCATCTCCCAAATTGAACCAAGGATCATGCAAACAACAATCACAAGCTGTTGACAACTAATATTCTAGTAATCCATCACCCTAAAACGTTCTAAATTCCAACCTATAACCAAAAATTTGATTTTCTCTCAATGCATAGAAACCCCTAAACTAAGAGATCCAAATACCATAACTTGAATATTGGTTGATTTAGTGACCTAAACAGATAGAGGGGTTGAAATCTAGTGGTTTAGGGTCAAAAACAAGCAAAATCGCCCAAGGATTTAGGGAGAAATTACCTCTTGAAAATTGGTGAGTTTTGGCGTTTTGGAAAATGTTTATGAAAAAGAGTTTCGTCGTGCTTATTCAATCGACACTGCACCGTCGATCGATGGAACATAGGTGGCGTCGATCGATGGTAGCTCCCCATATCTCAATTTCGTCATAACTACCATATTATATATATATATATATATATATATATATATATTATATTTTTTAAACTTAAGTTCATATAAGATGTTATAAAATTAGATATTCATATGTGGGTTACCTCTCACTAGGCGCTTGTATAAGGTCGTAAGCTTGACGGAAAAACTAGGCTCGTCAATCAGTATTTCGCATCTCTAGACGACTGCTCTAAGGATGCGGAATTTCAGCTCTAGCCTAAAAATGCTTTACTCTATGCCCATTCACCATGAAGTCTTCGCCTTTTGAATTAGTCAGGACAATCGCCCAATGAGGTGTGACTTCTTTCACGGTGAAGGGTTCGGACTAACGAGAACATAATCTCCTGGGGAAAAAGAGTAAACCGACAGTTGTACAAGAGGACTTGGTCATCATGTTTGAAATGCCAAGAAATGATTTTCTTGTCGTGATAGGCTTTATTTCTCTCCTTGTACAATTTTGAGTTCTCATAGGCGTGATACCTGATCTCATCCAGTTTGTTCAATTGGATAAATCTCCTTTCAGAAGCGCGTTTAGCATCAAAGTTTGTTGTTCTAATGGCCCATTCTGCTTTATGCCCTAGCTCAACTGGGAGATGGCATGCCTTTCCATAGAGTAAGTAGAACGGGGTGGTTCCTAACGGTGTTTTAAACGCGGTTCGTTAAGACCAAAGTGTGTCATCCAATTTTAGAAACCAGTCCTTTCGGGTTGACACTATTGTCTTTTCTAAGATTTCCTTGATTTGTTGGCTGCATACGTCTACTTGTCTGCTAGTCTGAGGATGATAAGGTGTCGCTCCTAGATAGGGAACTCCATGTCTCTTGAGTAATTTTGGAACACTCAGTAGGTACCTTTGTCGCTTTTTACGATTTGTGGAACTCCAAATCCTGGGAAGATTATACTCTTGAAAGGTTTCACGACATCTGCAGCGTCATTTTGGAGTAGAAATTGCTTCAACCCATTTGGATACGTAGTCTACAGAGACTAATATATATTTTCTTCCATATGAAGAGGGAAAAGGGCCCATAAATTCGATGCCCTATCAATAAAAACTTCAACTTTAAGTATGAAATTCTGCTCCATTTCGTGTCTCTTGCTGATTTTTCCTCTCCTTTGACAGGGGTTGCACTTTGCTAGGTATGCTTAAGCATCACGAAACATGGTTGGCCATGAAAAACCTGCTTGTAGGATTTTTGACACTGTCTTAAAACTGGCAGAATGCCCGACATATTTGGATATGTGACAGTGATACATAATATCTGCGGTTTCGCTTTCGGCAACGCATCGTCGGTAAATGCCGTCAGAACAATGTTTGTAAAGGTAGGGTTCATCCCAGTGGTATCTCTGGACTTCTCTCCAAAATTTCTTTTTTTGTATCCTTTAAATAGTTCTGCTTCTATGTCAGCTGCAAGATAGTTCACCATATCAGCGTACTATGGTCTATCAGAGGTTCTCATAAAACACACCCCTGACTTAAACTTCTACCTCCGGGATAATATCTGATTGGCGTCGAAGGATCGCATCTGACAATTGCATCGCGCGGAATGGTCGTCTCGTTGTACTCTTCAAGACGACCATAGATCGATGCTTCTTTGCAGACACCGATCGATTCTTCCTCATTCGTCGAACGCACATGACCAACGAAGGTCGATTCTGCATAGAAGACACTTTCAATAGGTAGGAAATCATCGATGGGGACGTCGTCTTCAACTCTTATTCGAGATAGGTGATCTGCGACTCTGTTTTCGACTCCTTTTTTATCATGGACATCTTTGTAGAATTCTTGTAAGAGGAAAATCTATATAATAAGCGTAGGTTTTGTTTCCTTTTTATTCATTAAGTATTTCAGGGTGGTGTGGTCAGTATGGACGACCACTTTTGAACCGGCTAGATAAGAGAAAATTTTTCGAAGGCCAATATGAAGGCTAGTAGTTCTTATTATGTTGTCGCGTAATTGCGTTGAGCATCATCAAGAGTCCTAATAGCGTAGTATATAGCATGCAGCTTCTTGTCATTTTTCTGTCCGAGTACAGCGCCCACAGTGCAATCGCTGGCGTTGCACATAATTTCGAAAGGTAAACTCCAATCTGGAGCTTGCACAATCGAAGCAGATACTAGGGCTGAATTGATTACTTTGAAAGTTGTCAGACACTCTGGTATGAAATCGAATTTTGTTTCTTTACATAGGAGTTTTGTAAGAGGTCTAGCTATCTTGCTAAAATCTTTAATGAATCTTCTATAAAATCCAGCGTGTCCTAAAAAGCTTCTGACGTCCTTCACGTTGGTGGGTGGCGGTAAACCTGTCATCACCTCGATTTTGGCTTTGTCCACCTCGATACCGGCTGCTGAGATTTTGTGTCCCAAAACGATTCCGTTGTTGACCATGAAATGGCACTTTTCCTAGTTTAGGACTAGTTTATTTTCTTCGTATCTTGTTAACAACTTACATAGGCATAGGTTATCTAGGGATGTTTTGAAATCTGGGCCGTAAACCGAGAAGTCGTCCATGAAAACTTCCATGAAGTCCTCGATCATGACAGTAAATATAGAAATCATACACCTCTGGAATGTTACAGGAGCATTCTGCGATACGTGAACGTTCCATAACTACAAGTAATGGTGGTTTTTCCTTGATCGTCAGGATGTATGGGAATTTGGAAAAATCATGAATACCCGTCGAGAATACAATAGTATTGGTGGCATGCGAGTCTTTCTAACATCTGATAGATAAAGGGGAGAGGAAAGTGACCCTTTCAAGTCGCAGCAAGCTTTATGTAATCGATACACATTCTGTCTCCGGTCACAATCCTCATCGGGATCAATTCATCTTTATCGTTTTCACATCCGTGATTGCTCCCTTCTTTGGCACAGCATGAAGTGGGCTGACCCAGTTACTATTTGATATTGGGTAGATAATGCTTGCTTCCAAAAGTTTCATGATTTTCTTTTTTTTACTACTTCTTTCAGATTCGAATTTAAGCGTCTTGATGTTCAATAGATGATTTTGATTCATCCTCCAGGTGTATCCTATGCATGCATAAATTTAGGGAAATCCCTGGAATGTCATCTAAAGAATAGCTGATAGCTTTTCGATGTTTTAGAAACTTGTTGAGCAGAAGAGGTTGCTCTGCGCATTAAGGTTGGCGTTGATGAAAACAAGATAGGAGTTTTATAATGAAAGCCATATTTAAGTCCAGTTGTGAGCGTTTTAAGCTCAACCTTGGCACTTTCTTCTTACGCCAATCGCTGATAGTTGAAGGCTGTCAATCGATGGTAGATTCTGTCCATCGATCGACGGTAGTCAATATATCAATATCTTCAACATTAACGTGCATAACTTCTTTGTCAGCATCGATAAATCTTGCATATTCTTCAACTAGATCATCCAACGCGAAGATTTTACTTTCTGGTGATGTGATTGCTCTATTTAAAGAGTCATTTTAACACATATCTATGAATGACTCTTCAGATACTTCAAAAGAAGATCTATATGGTAGGCTTGACTGTCAATCAAGTGTTTCTTGATTACCTTCTCCATGTCAAACACCATCGGTAAATTACCAAGATTGAGACATATGCGTCCTTCTATGACGCCAATGATCTCTCTGGTCGTAGCCAGGAATGGTCTTCCTAAAATTAGGGGAGTTTTTCGATTTTTGCTCGTATTGCATCACCACAAAGTCTATAGGTATAAGACAATTGTTAATGCGGATAGGCACATCTTCAAGTACACCTTCTGGAACTCTAGTCGATATATCGGCTAAAACGAGGGTGATCCCTGTAGACCAGAATTGAGTTAGCCCGAGGGCAATTGCAACTGAGTAAGGCATCAAGTTTACACTTGAGCATAAATCACAGAGTGATCTTTGAAATCTCTCATCGTGGATGGTGCAATATAAGACAAAGCTACGGGGATCAGGAAGTTTAGCTGGAGTATCTCCTTGAATAATCGCACTCACTTCCTTGGAGACCATCATTATGCTATGTTCTTGTTCACTGAATCCTCGTGACATGTCTCTTTCACATATTTCTTGATTGCAGATGACATATGTATAGCATCGTTAAGTGGCATTTCAACGATTAGTTTTTTGAAGGCCTTCTTGCATATCGCTCGTTCCAACTGCTTTTTTGCTTTTGCATTATTACTAGGGAAAGGGATCTCTGTGGGTAAACCCCAGTTTTGACCGGTTCGGCGAATGTTCGATTGGGGGCTACGTGTTGATTGACTCTAGGTGCAGGATGTCGATTGACTGTATTGTGATCCTCTTCTTCCATCTCTTTCGAGTTTGCTGGTAATTCTTCTAGGTCGTCAGCGTGGTCTAAAATTCCTGTTTTGGGAAGAATTTCAGGACTATGCGTGTCAATGTCAACATGAATTGGGTTTGATTTTTCTTTGTCCTCCTGCGCAATTCTATTGATTTCATAAATAGTGATGCTTTCTTTGGTGCCGGGAAGTAATCGTTTTCCACTTCGTAAGGCTACAACATTGACATGACTCCTGGGGTTGGTATCTGCCATAGTAGGTCGGACACCTTCTTCTCTTCTGATAGACAGAGTGTTATATGCAGCTTGGTTGGGAATCCTCTTAATTTGATCACCCAAATTTCTGAATTTCTTCATAATCTCCGAGTCTATTAACTCCAATTTATTGTCGAGGTCGGCAGCTACCTTACGATTTCTTAGGAATACTTGATCCATTCTTGATTTAGAATTTCTTTCACGTTGTTGCACAGTTATATCGTAGTTGCTTGAAAAGCTACCAAAGTTTTCTCTAATTTTTTGCTCGCTTGAGAATATCGCATCTGTGATTTCAACTCGTCTTTCGCTCTTGGCAGAAACATCATCATTCTCGTCATTTTTTTCTGATTGAACGTGTTTTCCTAGGAGATCCGCTACTGAAGCCAGAGTTTTCTCAACTTGGACAAGATGCTTCTCTTTTGCGGATGTTGATCGTTCCTTCCTTTCAGTATCCTTCCACTCAAAGGCCTTACCTAAAACTACATTTTCAATCAGCCTTTTAGTGTCCTAAGGATTTCTAGTACCGTAGTTCCTCTCACTTGATGTATCCAGGATAGTTTGATAGTCTTGGCTTAGTCCTCGATAAAAGGTGTTGATGAGTTGAGGTTCTGAGAAACCATGGTGTGGGCATGAAAAGGATTCACGGTCACCTTGATGCCGTTGCCGGGTTCTTTAAATCAGCCTTGCCCATGCATGTATAAAGGATTCATGGTCACCTTGAGGGAATGTCGAAATTTTTGTCCTCGCTTTCCAGTATCTTTCTTCACTAAAGAAGTGATTAAGAAAATCTTTTCTGATATCTTTCAAGCAGGTTAGGGATCCTGGTGGTAGAGATTTAGCCACCTCCTGGCTTCGCCTACTAGGGAAAAACGAAAAAGCTTGCAACGGTTGAAGTGGTCAGACACCGCTTCTTCAAGGAGCTCCATGTGATCGTTTGGATGTTCAGTGGGGAAACCACTGAACGGTTTCTTACTTAAATAGGAAATGTATTCAGCGTTGAGATCATATTTCCCGTATGGTTGTCTGGTAATCTGATAGCGGACTTATTGGAATAGGTTCTGCTGGGGTTTAAGTATTCGAGCATTGGTAGTTTATTTTTGAACTCATTTTGTTGAGATTTAGTATTTTGGTTAGGGATTTCAGTCCCCTGTTTATTAATGATTTGGCTTGCTACGTTATGTTCATGATCATTTAGATCTTTCAAAGCAACTTTCTCATTAATAAATTCAGTATAAGCGCACTTACCTGCTTCTGGCTGATCGGCTTCAATCAATGGCAGTAGCAGAGTGTCGCCTGGCGGTAGCAGAGTGTCGCCCGATGTTGTTGACTAAACGCGATCGATGTTGAAGGATCTTCATCAATCGACGCTTTACGTCCATAGTCCATATTTTCTTCAAAAGGTACCTGTGTCATCAGGGATATGAAAATAATAGGTTAGCAACAGTAAAAATAAAAATCTAGACTATACTCTAAACTAAATCTAATGGCAATAAGAAAGAGTCCCCGGCAACGGCGCCAAATTTGATGTAGCTTTTATTATGCACTCTCAAATTAACCCTATGAGCTACTTTACTCTCTAAAATAAGAGGTTCAATGTAGTATTAGGGATCGAATTCACAGAGACTCTAAGATCACACAATAGATTTGTTATTGCAAAATAGAGCTAGATGAAAGTATAGATTTATGAGTGATGAATCAAGGATTGATTTGGTTTGTAAAGATTAATAAGAAGGATTAAACTTAGGGGAAATCTTAGTTAGATTAGGAAATGCAAACTAATGGATTAGTAAGGGTTTTATTGAAGCTCTTGTTCTAAACTCAAACTTAGGGTTTAGATTAAGTCATTATCGCGAGTCTTAACGGAGTGTCGATCGATGGCCACTAAGTGGCATCGATCGACGGTAATTCAAAACAGAGTCGATTGATATTTTCGTATGTTCTCTAATAATCTAGTTCAACTTTCGTTAGTTACTAGTATTTTAGACTGTTTAAGACATGTTTCAGGGTATAACCAAGCTCTCGCTTATGCTAACATCCTATAATTTAAAATTGAAGTGATCAAATTCAACTTAGCATTAAGATCTATTTAAACAAAGAACTAGTTAAAATAATGATATAACCTATTTATTACCATTTTAGGCCATGTTATGGTATATTATGTGTGTATATGCTATGTTTTAGAGTATTTTCAGGTCAAAGAACGTTTTGGATATATAAGGAGATACTTGGAGCTTTTGGAGCATTTTGAGGAGAATAATCCGTAGATGATCATTAGAGGAGTCGAAATACAAGACTATTGTCGATCGACGACGCAACCTTGGAGTCGACCGATGTTAAAAGACCAAGGTTGATCGATGCTGAACACTTGCCATCGATCGACGTCCAAATCGCAGACAGCTGATTCAACGCACAAGTTAGAGACAAATGACGAAAATGCCCTGGACGAGTTTTGACCTAAGTGTTAGGATTTTATATTTATGCCTTATGTAATGAGACAAAGAAGAAGGCTAGAGAGTGCAACAATGAGCTCTAGTTTTTTACTATAGTTTTAGGGTTTTTAGGGGAGAAGAATCATAACTCCTTAGGGAGATTTGTATTGGAACCCCAATATTTTATCTATGAATTATATTCAGACTATTGTTCTTACTTTAATTATGTTTGAGTAGTTGTCAACTAGAATTAGGGTTGAATGATAGCAATCATGGATTAGCCCAAAAGTAGGATTTCTAGGTTAAGTTAATATTCATCAATTGAGATGTGCTTCATGCTTGCATTCTAGAGTATCTAACTAGGATCTCGAAAGTTGGACATGGACGACTACGAGAGTTGGTTATGTGCCAAAATAGACTCCATTGAACTAGGCTCTTAGGCACATGCGAGAGCTGATATAATAAGTCTGGTGGACTTATTAAATCTCGTTGAAACTTTCTTCTGATTTCACCGTCAATCGACATCAGGCATTAGCCGTCGATCGATGGTCTTTCCTTTTGCTCTCATACGAGATTTGAAGTTAAAAGGGTCAGAATACTAAATATTTGAGTTCTAAAATATTTACATTCCGTGTTTCCTATTTCCTATAATCTATTAGGCTTGAAACCCTAGATCTAGCATATTTACATTTACATCTAGTTAGTTTATTAGAATATTTCCATATTTGCATTATTTGAATAGTTCTATATTTGCATTATCAGCATATTTCCATATTGCATCTCTACTTTTTGATAAGGAATATTTATTTATGTGATTGTTTGCCACTAATATATATATTTGCCTAGCGTAGTCTTTAGAAATAAGTAATCTATTGTGTGTCATTGCTCTCTGTGGATTCGATCCCTAAGTACTACATCTGATCTATCTTGGCAAGAGTATTATTTGTGTGTTAAGACTAGGCTTAGTTTGATAGTTAACTGTTTAGGATATTTATACCCTAATAGAACAATAAAACACCGTATGTCAAATTTGGTGCCGTTGCCGGGGAGCATCGATCGCCATTAGAACTAATTTTTAGGATTTAGTCTAGGTTTGTTACTACTTTCAAGTGACTAAATTTTTCTTTTCCTTTGTTTTTCAGGTGCATGCAAAGACACACCAGGAGAAATACAAGACAATAACTACTATTCTCTGACCCCGACAAACTCGAACGTACGATCTGCAAAGAAAGACGAGAAGCATCGATCGACAGCACCTATACCGCGTCGACCGACATTTCTTTACGGACAGCATCGACCGACATCAGAACTCGTGCATCGACCGACACTGATCACATAGCACCGATTGACAGAAACCTACCCGCATAGATCGACATAAGCAGACTAGTTCAGATGGTTGCGACTTTAATATTGACTCAGTATGATGATGGAAACCTGCATTACCTCGACGGTCATCTGCGTAATGCAGCAGGTCAAAAGATAGACAATCATGGGACCATAATCCCTAACATAGAAGCAGAATCAGATGCTGCAGAAGCTCAACCAGAAGCTAATGCCCAAGCTGCTCAGAGAACACTGCTTGACTACAATCGTCCAGACTGGTTCTACGCCAATAGATCCGTCATTCGTTCTCCAGGTTTTTAGAGAAATGGGTTTCGATATCAATCCTGCTTTCTTCAGACTTTTAGCACAAAACACCTTATTATGGGTTGCGACATGAGTACCCTATGGATCATCTGGAGGTATTTGAGGAAACTAGTGACTGCTATCAAAGGTTATGGAGTCCCCGAAGACTTTCTCTTTTGTAAGCTTTTCAAGTACTCACTTGCTGGAGAAGCTTCATATTGGCTTAAGCAGTTACCACCAGGATCCCTGACATCCTGGACTGACATCAAGAATGTTTTCTTGAGTAACTTCTTTGATGACGCAAGATCAGAAGATCAAAGAAACAAGATTGCTACATTTTCAAAAGACCCCTCAGAATCTTTTAGAAACTCCTGGATCAGATATAAATCACACCAAAGAGATTTTCCACATCATGGGTTCAATGAAGTGCAACTTCTCAGCCCTTTCTTTCGGGGTATTGGATTACAATATGAGATGGCTTTGGACACAACTAGTGAATGAAATTTCAGCACTAGGAATCCTGAAGAAGCTACAAGGTTGATTGAGAATCTAGCATCCAGCAGCACCAATAACATAGACTTAAAAAGAAGAAATCAACTCCATCTTCGAGCAAGGATCAGACTGAAGTAGTCAAGGTTAAACTGGATAATTTACCAAAACTCTTCAGGATGCAGGTCACTTTTGCAGAAGTAGAAGCAATAGAATCTGGAGATGATGAGATTGAAGAAGAGGATGTGGACAACATTGATGGGAATGGTTTCCAGAGATAAGGAAATCCAGGTTTCAACAGGAATTCCTATTGGAATGGTCAAAGGAGTAACTTTAATCAGTGTTCACAGCTAAAACCCTTTAGAAACAACATAATTTATGGATCTTCTTACTACTGGAATCCTCCTCTAGAAACTCAAGAAAGCAAGATCGAAGCAATGGTTGACAGAGTTTTAGAGAGACAGCAGAAGATGACTGTGGATTTCAATGGAAAGATATGGCCTGTACCTCAACCTCAACACCAAGTTCGAAATCTCAACACCCATGTGAAGAAGTTGGGGAATCAGGTGCTGTAAACAAGTGAAACCATTAGGAGGCATGGGAGCCTGATCAAGGAGAAAATAGAAGCTTGACAAAAGCACCACGTCAATACATTGGTTGATGATTAGTTTTTTCAGGAAGTGAAGAGGGAAACGCTCCAAGATGGAGATTTCGTGTGGAAATTTCCATGTCATTCGGCAGTTTGCATTGGTGTCGATTGACACCAAGAAATGAACATCGATCGACAATGATTCCTGCAGCATCAGTAGCTTCGTGTGAATCGACTAACGTCGATCGACACCATCACGAGACAATCGACAGACAGAGAGATAGAAGTATTGATGGACAATGCGACCTAAGCATCAATCGAAAGATGAGAAAGCCGGTTTGATTGCCAAGCATCAATGTGAATTCGATTGTGCATCCAACCATGACGATTTCAAAACAGAATACTGACATGTCTGAAGCCATGGATCTTGATGGAGAAGATGAGGGACACTCCAACAAGAAGCAAAAGATCCCCAAACATCAAAGCAATAGAAGATAATGAAAAAGAGATGGATAGCTTTCCCAAAAGAGTTTTCAAAATTCCTTTAGATACTCCTTTTGATGAAGCTTATTACACTCACAGGTTGTGGATGTTTTTCAGGGAAACAAGGGAGACAGATGATGATATAGAGATCATGTTCAATCATCTCAGAGAAAGATGAAACAAGGGACTTGTCTGAAGAACAAAAGTGATCATGGGATATTCGTGGTTCCATGCTTCATCAAGGGCAACGAATACCCCAATGCCCTCTGTGATATTGGATTATCAGTGAGCATTATGCCAAAACCTATGGCAGATTAGCTGAACTTGGAATTGAAACCCTCCAATGACTCTTTCACATTTGTAGACTGCTCAAGAGTGAACTCAGGAGGGATGGTAAAAGATGTTCCAGTACAAATTTGCAACACCTTAGTCCAGTAGACTTCCACGTGATGGACATCAGGATAGATTGGAACTCTTCACTACTACATGAGAGAGCATTCATTGCTACCATGGGAGCTATCTGCAATATGAAATTAAACAGGTTGTATCTATCTCTAACTGATCAAAATATTTTCTATGAACCTGTTAAGAATAAGAGCAATGTAAGACCCGATCCTGGCCTCTCGACCCAACTAGACCCGCGGACTTACTTTATATATTTCAATGCTTGTTTGATTTGTTTTTAAGTCTTTATTTACTTAGTCATATTCACATATAAGGTTCATTAACAATGGACAGATAGCACAACGGAATAACTAATAAGTTTATTTGTATCACTCAGATCATGTGATCCAATACATAGTTTCTTAACAATCTCATAAACAATAACTAGTTCCTCCCTAACTTCATATAGCCACACGCCACACAGCCTCTCACTGATTGAGTCTTCACGGCTCCTTGGCTTGACCACAACCAGCCTCAGCTTGGTCCCAAGAACTATGATAAACCTCAATTAAGACAATCATATAATAAGTCAGACATGTCTACATACCCTAAGTCAATCATCCAACCGCCCCACATGACTTAGAATAGATAAACAGTCCGAATAAAACAAACAGAAACACGATCAGAACCGTATCGCGCAAAGACCAGTCCGTCCATCCAGGCAATGTCTAGCTACGATCGGCCATCCATTGAAGTCCGGCCTAAAATCTCAATAGACTTCCTTACCTGATCCAGCACTGGGCGTGGATCCATACAACTGAGTAAGGCCCAAGCCCAATCCGGATGGCATTACAACCGATCGAACCTTGCAACTCATTACTCTGGTTTGGACAACCGTGTATATGTCCTTGCGTATCAGCCATGGACTGATCCATATGTACCAGACAGAACCTGCATCCAATGGTACCGTTTGGAACTTGCACCCTTTGGTCAATGACACCCTTTGGTCTATGGTACCTTCTGGTACTCGTAACTCTCTGGTATCTCGTACCTTCTGGTTACTCGTACTCTCTGGACTCTCATTACCTTTGGCACTCATGACCTTGGTAACTCGTATCCCTTGGCAATTCGTACCCCTTGGGACTTTCCAAAAGTTCAGTCCAACCGCCAATTCTTTGGCACGATCCGGACTGATCCACATAACCAACCGATGATCTAGGTTGCAGTTTGGATATGGATAAGTTAAGACCAGCCGACCCACCACCGGCCCACCACTGGCCCGGACCCGGATCAACTACCCAATACCCGAACACTCTGTCTAGCTGAGTTGAGCTGATCCCCAGCTGGTCCAGCTGAGTGAGCTGGTAGCTCAGATGAATGAGCTGACCTAATTAAGGCTGAGCTGAGCTGAGGTTGGTCGAGCTATGTTTAGTTGGTCGAGCTAGCTGTACACTTCGTCTAGCTGCCAAAATACTCGTCTAGCTCCTTTAACTTGTTTCTTTCCCTCTCATTTGGTTAGGTCCTCTTATACTTAACCCAGCCTAACCATGGAACTCCTGACTCTTGATCAAAGTGATCTTCAGCTCGTTTCATCGAACCATGGTCGGTCACATTATCCTTATTCAGGATAGGGAATGCTACAAGCAAGGCTACTTTGATTGAATTGTGTAATCATGCAGAACTTGTGGCCACATGCTTCTGCGATTATGACTTCAATGAAGAGTCAGAAGATGGATCATCGATCGATAACCAGCCCATACAATCGATCGACACGTTTACAGTTCAACAATCCGTCGACACCCACCCTTCGTTATCGATCAACAACCATACTCTAGTGTTGAGATGAAGCAATAAGAAGCATAATCATGCTGATATAGGGTTACTTGAGGAGCAAGGTATCCTCACGTACTATACTGAATAAAGACAGTACAATATACTCTTCTAGAAGGGAATGATGAGAGATGTTGGAGAAAGCAAGAGCAAGATTTGAATTCAAATTCTAGATCTAGATCTAGATTCAAATTTTGTCCCCTCTACTATTCCAAACATCATGAGTATGTTTATTTATTGTTGTCTATAAGTTTGTGCTTAAATACTCTTGTATGTGTGTGTAGATGAATTAAGAGAATAGATTTTCTCTCATACTCTCTCTCTAATTTCGAAATCCACTCTCTCTCTCATGTTCTTCATGTTCTTCCCAGAAACTATCTTTGATTCTTCAACACTAAATAAATTGTTCCTAAATCTCTTTATTCTCTTTATTCTAACATGGTATCAGAGCTGTTATGCTCCTGAAAACCTATAAAGCTTCCGCAAACCAACTCGTTATAATTTCCTGAAACTCTGAAGTTCCAAGCGACTGCATTGGGTCGCAACTCTTGCCTGCTCCAAACTCACAGCGGGTTACACTTCCCGCAACATTAGGCCACTCCCGTCTGGTTCTTCTTGCGAGTGGCCACACCAACTCGCAACACTTACCCGCTTTAGACTAGTAGGAAGTACAGCGGGTGCTGTCCCTCGCTGCCACAGGTCGCTCCATAGCTAGTGACATCCCAAGCGGTCACCTCACCTCGCTGCCACAAGTCGCTCCAGAGCTTGCGATACCTCTACCCCGCTACAACAAACCGCTGTGAATCTTCAATAGCAGGAACATTTTATTGTTCACTGGTTCACAGCTCTCCAAGATGGAGAACTTAAACATGGTGTTGTTTCCAGAGCACAAGATGGCAAAGGAACAACATATGAAGAATTCCAGAAATATACTCAAGGAGTTTGAGCATCCGACGATCCAAGGAAGAACCATGTACTCATCTTCCGTTGGTGACAAAAATGAAGGAGAAACATGGAGAAGTATGGATAGTGTGACTAACACTGATGGTCCAGCAACCAGGAGTGACCTGTATTCCTTTATCAAGGCTCTTATATCATTCAAGAAGGCTGGTACGCATTCCCTTGACTCTAAACCTATCATTATAGATTCAGGAGCAAGCCATCACATGATTAGTGATAGAAACCTGATTAGTGATACCCAGCCTGCCTCAGGGAATGTTATTATAGCAAATGGTGATAAGATTGATATAGAAGGAACCGGGAACCTTAGGTTGTTTGATAGGGAATCAACTGCCTTATTTATGCCTCAGTTTACATTAAACCTGATATCAGTGAGGAAGGCTACGGTTGATCTTAGTTGTCAGGTTGTCTTCAGACCAGATGAGGTTGAATTTCAAGATTTAAAGACAGGCAAGTTGATTGGAAAAGGGCACATTCAGAAAGGACTTTATCATCTTCAGAAGACAGAGCTGACTAGATCACGTAATCCTACTTGCTCGATCAGTACATCCACTGGCGTTGATAGCATGTTATGGCATGCTAGACTGGGACATCCTCATACCAGAGCCCTAAACCTGATGCTTTCGGAGGTGATATTCAACAATGGTGATTGTGAAGCCTGCATATTGGGAAAGCATTGTAGAACAGTCTTTCCACAGTCCAGCACCATCTATGAAAGATGCTTCGACCTAGTTCACTCTGATGTATGGACTGCTCCGTGTGTGTCCAGAGAGAATCACAAATACTTCGTCACCTTCATTGATGAGAAGTCCAAATACACTTGGGTGACACTGATTCAGTCTAAGGGCAGGGTGTTGGAAGCATTCAAGAATTTTCACACTCGTGTCTCCAATCATTTCAATGCCAAGCTGAAAATTCTCAGATCAGATAATGGTGGAGAGTACACAAGCCAAGGATTCAAGCAATACCTTGCTCAACATGGAATTACCCAACAAACAAGCTGCCCGTACCCTCCTCAAGAGAATGGAGTTGCAGAGAGGAAGAATAGGCACTTGATGGAAGTAGCAAGATCAATGATGTTTCACACCAATGTTCCAAAAAGATTATGGAGTGATGCTGTAATGTCTGCATGTTATCTGATCAATAGGATTCCTACAAAAGTCCTCAACGACCTGTCTCCATTTGAAGTTCTAAACAAGACTAAACCATCATTGGATCACTTGCGTGTGTTTGGGTGCCAATGCTTTGTGTTGATACCAGGGGAGCAGAGGAACAAACTTGATGCTAAAAGCACAAAGGCCATGTTCATTGGATACTCTCCAACTCAGAAGGGTTATAAGTGCTATGATCCAATATCCAGAAAAGGTTTCAGTATCAAGAGATGTGAAGTTTGTGGAAACAAAGGGATACTATGAGGAGAAGAGTTGGGATGAGTTGAAAGATTTATCTCAGACATCAGATAAAGCCACAAACCTCAGGATTATACTGGAGAATCTGGGTATTGCCATGCCTCAGGTGAATCAAGAAACAAGAAGGAGCTCTCCTGAAGTTGCACCTGTTCCAGAAGCTGTCCATCCTGATCCTGAAGGGGGGAATCAGCAAGAAGCTCATGATCAGGACGAAAGGCAACAAGAACAAGATCATGAGAATTCTGATGTAGAAACTGATATGGAAGAAGAACCTGAAGCAGTGCAGCCACTTAGGAGAAGCGCAAGGCTGAAAAATCAAAATAATGATGCAGAAACGAATAAGGAAGAAGAACCTGAAGAAGTGCAGCCAGTCAGGAGAAGCATAAGGCTGAAAAACACAAGGGTCTACTACAATTCTCAAGCAGTAGCTCATCCCATACAAGCAGTATGCTCAATGGCTCAATATCCACAAGAACATCAAGTTTTCATGAGAAACTTGGAACATGAATATGTCCCAAAGTCTTATGAAGAGGCAATAGAAGATGAAGAATGGAGAAACTCAGTTGGAGATGAAATTAATGCCATGATCAAGAATGATACCTGGTTTGAATCAGAGCTTCCCAAAGGCAAGAAAGCTGTGACAAGTCGTTTGCTCTTCACCATCAAGTATCTAGCCAATGGAAAACCAGAAAGAAAGAAGACAAGGCTGGTTGCAAGAGGATTCACCCAAACTTATGGAGAAGATTACCTTGATACCTTTGCACCAGTAGCAAAGCTCCACACCATAAGAATCCTACTCTCACTTGCTACTAACTTGAAGTGGGACTTATGGCAAATGTATGTGAAGAATGCGTTTCTTGAGGGACAATGTAGCAGATATACTTTTCTTGAGCTATGGATGGCAGACTACTAAATTTCACGAGGGACAATGTAGCAGATATACTTGCCATGGCTAATGGAGCTGGAAACCTTTTCGTGCAACAATCTGATTATCGAGCATCGATTGACGGCCACCATACACCATCGATCGACACATATCCGACACACCGAGGATACAATGAAGCTTACGAAGGATATGATGAAGATTATAGAGAGGAAGAACAGATTGAATATCGCGGCCTAGCATATGAAGACACTGGCTAGGTGATGAACGCGACAGTAGATAATCGAGCATTGATCGACAGCATCTCATGGCCATCAAACGACATCAGACGCGAACCAGCACACGAACTTGGAGCAAAAGATACATATATTGGTATTCATATATCAGATGAGTTCGGAATTTTCAGAGACCCAGAGGGACATGCACATGCTCTTAATGGGAGAATCCTACATTTATCTAAGAAAGATGTAACATATTCCCTTATTATGGCTAATGGATCAGGTGATATGTTTGGCAAGAGCTGCAACCATCGATCGACGCAAATCTTCCAGCGTCGATCGACATTGAGGAGCAGAAGAACAAGACGATCAGTAATGTTCCGTACACGTCAAAGCATCCTAGATCGATCGACAGCAGCCATCGAGCATTGATCGACAGAACCTTTCTGGAGGTACACAGACTTTTTCCTTCCAATGCCTACAATTCTCCACAATCGATCGATTGGAACAAACCATCATCGATCGTCTGGCGTTTCGAGCAAGGTATGATAGCTTTTAATTCTGAGGGCAAAAGACTTTTCCATTTGGAAAAGAAAGATGAGTGCGACATCTACAGAGACGAGTATTGTAACGCATGAGCTACAGACGGAAGAGTAGTGAATGTGCAGGCTGAAGACATCAAAACAATTCTAGAGAGAGCTAATATGTTTGAGCAGAGCTATATGTGTTTACAAGAACTTGCAGCAAAGATCGCTATGTCTATGAAGAATCAAAGAATGTACAGCAGAGCTGAGATTTATGATATTGTGCATGAGATCTACAAAGCTCAAGAGATGTCACTGGATGATTTCTACAAGAGACTGGATGATGTCTACTATCCTATAGACAACTGCCTCACCGGTTTGACTGCACGCATGGATGAGAGGAAACAAGATTTGGATATTGTTCAGAGACATCATGCGATTGGGGCAGACAGAATGGCATCGATCAACGGCAACATCAGCCCATCAATCGACACTGAAGGCAACAGACAGAAGACCGCATCAGAAATACAATTGGAAGATAGGTTCGATGAGATTGCTTTTTCTCAAAGCCTGATGAAGGAAGATATTTCTCAGCAATTGGAGAATATATCAGAGACTGCAGTTGCCAGACTTAGAATGTTACAGCCTAGTATTGAGTAACTACAAGGGGGAATGCATTCAATGGAGTTTGCCAGAGCAGTTATAAGGAATGAAAAAAAAACAGAGGAGATGAGGCAATAAGGAGCTTCATTGGTACATGGTTTCGAAAGAGCAAAGAAGATGTAGACACTTGTTTTCTAAGTGTTAATCCACCTCAATACTAGTCAGAAAGTTCACAACATTGAGCACATTACTATAACCAAGCGTTGAGTTGGAGGCAGCCCACTGTTTAGTAAGTCGTTATTTCGTTTTACTTATACTACTATTTATTTCGAGTTTTACTTTGTTTTGTAGACTATTGGAGTCCACCATTGATCGACACCATAGAGACCCCATCACTCGACAGTGGATCGCGACCATTAATCGACCACACACACCTACCATCCATCGACACTCTCTTACCGAGAGAGGTGCGAGTTTTCTACTTAAGTTATTTACTTATTATTTAAGTTTCACTAACCAGTCCGAGATGGATTACACAGGGGACAGTGTAATTTAAGTCTGGGGAGGTTCTCTAATACTTTTTGATTTATTTTGAGCTTTATTTACTACATATACAAGTTTTTCAAAGAGTTTTATTGGGTCAAAAAAGGGATTATGATCAAGATTTATTATTGGCTAACAACACTTTATCACCATTTTTAGAAAGTTGTTTGCAGAGATTACTAGAGATACCAAAGTGGATCATTCTGCCACTATATCACACTTGCTTAGAAAGTTTGAAGGAACCGAAGCTGATTTCCAACACTAATCTTGACATTATTTTCTTGCTCTGGGGTTGGTATACACTAGATCGGATTCCTTCTGCAAGTCTGTAGGTACAAGTCATTGTACCTTTGATTCCCTTCTCTCTTCTATTCAGCATCTACCTTAAAAGCTTAAAAGATTGAGATGAATTCCTGAGATGCAGAGGGATATGTACATTACCGATGACCCTACTATTCTAATTCGGAGGAACAATCACACACTATTGGAAGCGAGGGGTAGGTACATTACCAATAACCCCACTATTCGCCTACAATTTTGGCCAAAGAGCAAAAGAAACAGAAAAAAAGGAAAAAAAAAGAAAAGAAGAAGAAAATTGAAAATGAGATAGCAAGATGGACTATATCAACATCATTGTCCATTAAGTTTGAGACCTAAAAATATTCAGAGAGGACTTTGTGCCTAGTTTTTTAGATACTTGCTAAGGGAAGTGTCCATGTGTCCTTTGATCGATACTTCCAAGGTAAAGCCTACACTTTTATTTTATACAAAGAAATGAAATAAGTAGAGGGGGGAGTCCGACTAGTATTTGCTAAGTTGTTGGTAGACTGGATTTGGTTGCTATACTAGGATAGGGCATATAAAGCTTCTCTTTGATTGACTTGATAGGATGCGGTTGCAACAGAGTAGGTGACAGTTATACTTAGACATTATGTGAGTCTCTGCTTTTCAAAACCTCTTTCACACGCTTGGTTTGCTTGAGGACAAGCAAAAGGTTAAGTCAGGGGGAGTTGATATAGCATATTTATTACCAGTTTTAGGCCATGTTATAGGCTCTCTTTAGGGTATATTATGTGTGTCTAGGCTATGTTTTAGAGTATTTATAGGTCCAGGAACATTTTGGAGATATAAGGAGATACTTTAAGCTTTTGGAGCATTTAGAGGAGAATACTCCGTAGTTGATCATTTGAGGAGTCGAAATACAAGACTGTTGTCCATCGACGATACAACCTTGGAGTAAACCTATGTTAAAAGACCAAATTTTATCGATGCTGAACACTTGCCATCGATCGACGTCCAAATCGCAGCAGCCGATTCAAAGCCGAATTTAGAGACAAAACACGAAAATGCCATGGACGAGTTTCGACCTAAGTTTTAAGATTTTATATTTATGCCTTATGTAATGAGACAAAAAAAAGAAGGCTAGAGAGTGCAACAAAGAGCTCTAGTTTCCTATATAGTTTTAGTGTTTTTAGGGGAGAAGATTCATAACTCCTTAAAGAGAATTGTATTGCAACCCCAATATTTTATCTATGCATTATATTTAGACTATTGTTCTTACTTTAATTATGTCTGAGTAGTTATCAACTAGATTTAGTGTTGAATGATTGTAATCACTTTAATTATGTTTGAGTAGTTATCAACTAGATTTAGGGTTGAATGATTGCAATCATGGATTACTTTAATTATTTATGTGTTTCCTACTTGCATTCTAGAGTAGCTAACTAGGATCTCGAAAGTAAGACATCGACGACTACAAGAGTAGGTTATTTGCCAGAATAGACTCTATTGAACTAAGTTATTAGGCGCATGCGAGAGTTGGTCTAATAAGTTAGGTGGACTTATCAAATCTCGTTCACACTTCCTTCTGATTTTACCTTCGATTGACATCAAGCCTTAGTCGTCGATCGATGGTCTTTCCTTTTGCTCGCATACGAGAGTTCGAGTTAAAAGGGTAAAAATAGTTAATATTTGAGTTCTAGAATATTTACATTTCTGTGCTTCCTATTCCCTATAATCTATTAGGCTTGAAGCCCTAGATCTATCATATTTACATTTACATCTAGTTTGTTTATTAGAATATTTCCATATTTGCATTATTAGAATATTTACATATTTGCACTATCAGCATATTTCCATATTGCGTTTCTATTTCTTGATAGGAAATATTTTTCAAGTTATTGTTTGCCACTAATATACATATTCGCCTAGATTAGTCTTTAGAAATAAGAAATTTATTGTGTGCTATTACTCTCTATGGATTCGATCCCTAAGTATTACATCTGATCTCTCTTGGCAAGAGTATTATTTGTGTGTTAAGACTAGGGTTAATTTTATAGTTTATTGTTTAGGATATTTATACCCTACTAGAACAGTCAAACACTGCATGTCAAATAACCCTAACAGTTCCATAATATTAGCAAGCAATTAACTACCCTAGAAGAACAATAAATCTAACAATAGACTACTCATACATGATTGAAATAAATATGATGAATAGATAAATAAATTGCATATAGATTAACAATAATGAAACAAGGGAATTCAAGATCATAGTCAAATAAACGAATCAATCTCTCTCCAAAGGTAGCCGTCAAGGTTGTAAGTATCAAAAGAGTTGTCCAAAAAGTGTTGTCTTGCAAGACAACTAAATAACTTAATAAATAGCCTTAAACTCGGCCAGAGCTTGTCTTGCAAATAATAAAACATCTGGGTAGAATCGTGATTTCTTCAAAACTTAAGCAACTCGGTAGAAGTGTTGACTGTCGAGCGACACTCATGGTGAGGCGTGGATCGATGGTCGTAACGTTTCTTTGTTCTGACTTTAAATTCTCGACTGAGTACTCTTCAATGCTCCAGAATGACCTAAAAAATCCATAATATTAGCAAGCAATTAACTACCCTATAAGAACCCCAAATCTAACAATAGACTACTCATACATGATTGAAGTAAACATGATGAATAGATAAATAAATTGCATATAGAGTAACAATAATGAAACAAGGGAGTTCAAGATTTTAGTCTGATAATCGAATAACTCTCTCTCTCCAAAGGTAGCCGTCAAGGTTGCATGTATTAAAAGAGTTGTCTAAAAAGTGGTGTCTTGCAAGACAACTAAATAACCTAATAAATAGCCTTAAACTCGGCCAGAGACTTGTTTTTCAAATAATGGAACATATTGTTAGAATCGTGATTTCTTCAAAACTGAGTACCTCGGCAGAAGTGTTGACCGTAAATTGACACTCAAGGTAATGCGCTGATCGATGGTCGTAACGTTTCTTTGTTCTGACTTTAAATTCTCAGCGGAGTACTTTTCAATGCTCCAAAATGATCTAAAATCTCTAATTTCTTCCAATGAGTACATGAACCTGTAAAGACTCTAAAATAATATGAACTGCATAATAAAGACTTCAAAATTGTATTCATGTCATAGGTAAAATCAGGTAAAAACCATGACATAATAGAGGCATTGATCTTTGACAAGACGGATGGTACTGATCTCACTAGCCTGATGGTGAGCCGGACGTAGTGGATAAAACTAGCCTCATGGCGAGTTGGATGGAGACAATCGAACTCGCCATTAGGCGATTTGGACGAGCTTGTCCAACTTGTCTGATGGTGAGCTAGACATGGACAGTCCAACTCTCCATGAAGCAAGCTGGATGGGCTGATCCAACTCGCCATCAAGCGAGTTGGTCAAGCAATCTCAACTCACCATCATATCAACTTGCCGGCGGGCGGGTTGGACATGGTTGTTTTGGTCGTTCTGTTTCTGGGTTGCCTTTTCTGATAACTTGCCGTCCAATCCTTTTTAAATTTGTACAACGTTCTAGTTGTGGTTTCCCGCGATTTTTGTTCTCTTTTTAAGAAAACAAATGTTGTCCGGAATTTTCAGTCGTTGTTTCCTCGTGACTGATTTTTACCCCAACAAGGAATTCTTTGTCATTAGTCCTTCTGGCGCCTCTTCATTGGTTATCATCTCATAATCGTTGTCTTCTATGAGGTTGAGTCTAGTTTTCCTTGCAGCATCGGTTCCCCCATTGCAGTGTCTCCATTCAGTGGTGGAGGCTGCCGGGTGTCATTCCCTTCAGTAGTTGGAGTATCTAAAGTTTGCATCTCTTGAACATGGGTCTCGAGCTTGATTCTCTTCTCGGAGAACTAAGTTCTCAGCCTCGAGAGCTTCTCTATGCTTTGTTTCTAACAACTTGGAGTGGTCGCTTAGCGTATTCTTAAGATTATAACTTTTGAGAAAAGCTTGGGGTCGTCTTCTGTAACGTCTTGAGCTTTATGTAGCTCAGTGACTTGGCTCTGTAGAGCATCAATTTGACTTTGCAGTTCAATTTCTCTCGGATTAGCCGAAAGTCGTTCATCTTTCTAATTTGTTGCCATCCTCATGTAGCTTAGATTACCTAATTTACCTAATCCTAACCCTAGCAGAGGACGTGCCAGTTCCCTAGTGATGTTGTTTGCGACTCCTTTTGACTCGATAAAACATTGAAAACCCGCAAACGAAAGCACGGTATCACAACCATGCTCTGATACCACCATCTGTAACACCCCCGAACCGTACCACAGGTCGGACTAACCCCTGGGACGACCCGGAAGCGCCACAGTTTGGCAGCACCGCAGTCAGTCCGACCAGAACTTAGAACACATCCAAGTCCCGACCAGTCCGACCACGATACCGCCCCTCTCGACCTCGGCCTAAGGCTTGCCAACCCGTACCTTGGTCGAGAGTTGTGAAAGTTCGGACAAAACTAAATATCAGCGTTTCAACGGGGATTTTAATAAAAACATACATTTTATTTATATTACAAAGTCGGGAACTCGACCAAAGTCCTCAGAGTAAAGACTAAAACAAAAACAACAAAACCAAAGAAAACAAACTGAAAACAAACGAGTCAAAACATAAACATCTTGGTCCTTGCAAACAACACCGGAAATCTACGCGTGGCCTCTTCCTCCGCACCCCGAAAACGCCCCATTCCTAAGGTTACCTGCATAGTAGAAGAGGGGGTGAGTAATCAAGATTACTCAGTGAGTTCCCTAACAACAACTACCCTCCCCAGCCCATGCTTACAAACAAGCAAGCAATAAACAATAAACAAACAATGCAATGCAAGAAAATAAACATGCAACTACCCTAAATGCAATGCAACTAAACTAAACTAAGAAAGCTAAAACCTAATCTACCCAAGTCTCTCCCCCCAAGACTTTAGACACTCTAGACTCGATCCTAGACTCAACAAACAAATAAAAAGAAAAAGAACAAGACTCTAGTCAACCAAAGGACGGGCCAAGCCACACATCCCCGGGATCCCTAAAACACACAGAGCCCTATCCCTCCCCGATGAACACTCCCGACCACACGCGGACGAGAAACATCATCTCCGGGAATCCCTCCGCAAGGGATTTCCACCGGGCCACATAGTCATGCGGCACTTGTCCATGGGAGCGACCCACTTAGCATTGACAAGTCTTGAAGGGAAGGTCACTCCGCCATGGAGAATTGGGCTTCATCCAATCTAACTCCATGGACATTCGCACATCACCGAAGAGTCCCAACATGAGGAACATGCATCACGGGACGGCCAACACAACACATCCTGGTGCATCCCACCTCAAGGGACATACAACACAAGACGGTCGCAAGCACATTCCAGGGAATTCCACCCTATGGGACGTACAACACAAGATGGCTGCAAAACAAGCACAAATCTGGTGAATCCCACTTCATGGGACGTACAACACAGACTGGCCACAAGCACATCCGGAGAATCCCATATGTGGAACGTACAACACGGAATGGCTTCATGTTCCGGTTCAGGTACAACCAACCAGCATGAGGGAACTCCCGCCTCTGACCTCCATGCCATAGTACCTGAAACACAGAACATGCCAAAGCACAAGGGAGAAAAACAAACAAAATAAAAAGACTCCCTAGACTCTACCCGGCATAAGAGAGAGTGAAACTCAAATCTCTATGCAAACCCCAAACTAAACTACAAAGCAATGCAAGTCATAAACAAGTGCATATGGACCAACATAAGAGAGTTAAACTCAAATCTACATGTGGCTAAACCTAACCATATGCACCGAACTATCCATGCTACAACTAAACCTAAGCATATGGACCAACATGAGAGAGTGACACTCAAATCTACATGCGGTTAACCTAACCATATGCACCTAACCTAAACTACAATGCATGCAAGAAATAAACTAAACAAAGACCTACAAGAGAGAGTGAAACTCAAATCTACATGCGGCTAACTGCACTACACAAACAATGCATGCAATAAACTAAAAACCTAACACACAAGCAAACTAACAACCTAAACAAGATAAAGCAGTAAATAAAGTAAACACTCAAGTATGGGGTTTACCAACTCCCCATGCACACACAAACAAACCGCAATGTGGTTCCGGCTGATGAACCACACCGATTAAGGTCCTCCACCTGCAAAACAAAGTTAAAATACAACACACACACACAAGGAAACCCAAATGGTAATCCCCAATGAACCCACCTAAGACTTCACACGGCAAGGCATCTTCCAAAAGAAAAACTCTAAACCTAAGGTTAAACTACACGGTTTAGGGTAAGGGTTACGGGTTTAAAAGAAAGGAAAGGAACCTAAACTAACATCTAAAGGCTTACCACCACTCCAAGAAAGCTCCAAGTATCATAGACTAAAGGTTACACACGGAAAGAAAGGGTTTACACTAACCTCACTACACTCACGGTTTTACTTCGGTTTTGGGTACTTTCTCTCTCAAGAAAGAACTACAAGAACGACTGAGAGAGAAAGCTTTGGGGGAGTTCTGAGTTCTAAAACACAACCAAGGGGTCCTATTTATAGCCAGAGAAGTGAGTGTGAACACATGACACTTGGTTAAACACTTGTTACCATTTTAAGCTCTAAAACCATGCATGAGGACAAATGTCTTGAATCAGCTCCTTTACATCCCATCTTCTTGAAGAACTTCCACTATCTAGACCCCATTAAGTTCACAAATTCTCAGCTCAAAACTTGCTCTCCAAGGTTAGTTGCCACCATACCAAGATTTGACCCCTAAATGGCCCTTAAGCATAACACATACAAATCTATTCTTTAGGCTTGTCTCCCTAGCTCTCATAGACCACTTTCTGATACTGATGAACCACTGCATGGGAGTTTTCGTGCCTGACATGTTTCCATCACCAAACTCCTTCCTTCCAAAATCGGCAAAAATAAGCCCAAATGGCCTCCTTGGGTCTTCAATCTTCTAAACTCTTTTCCTTTCCATCACACCTATTGGGTCTCAGACAAACTTTAGATGTCGTGGTTTTGAAGAATTAAGCCCATTCCTTGGCTCAAACCTCCTTTACCATTTGTAGCCCATTATGGGGACAAAAGGTATCTTGATGTTTCCATGCTCTTAAAACATCTTTTGGCCCATCCTTCACCGCCATAAGACTCCTTGATTTATTCCCTATCATGTACAGGTTTGATGGTTTTTGGTCTCCTACACGTGGCATGCTCCTATTGGTTGGTCGGTTTGATTATGTGGACCAATGAAACCATTCTCTCTCCTTTGACTTTTGTTGACTTTTGACTTCTGAGTTGACCACTTCCAAAAGTTGAGGAATTTCTTGAAATACTCCTTTGAACTCCTTTAACAAGCTTCCATAACTCGTTTTGGCTTCCTAAGCTCTTGGCTAGTTCATTTCGACCATATCGGCAAAAATGACCTTCTTGATTGGCAAACTTTGAAGTTTCACCATCCTTGGTCTTGTCCATTTTGAGGCTATGGCTATGTCTTCTCGTCCAAAACTGGTTTCTGCTCGACCACTCCTCCAGTTGCTTTGACTGAACCTCTAATCAAGTCTCCATAAAGCTCTCAACACTTGTTGGCTTGTTACACGACCGTTGACCTTGCGTTGACTTGGTACTCTAGGTCAGGGGTATTACATCGACCATCATGGCGAAAAAAGGAAAGATCTGAGCAAAGAGAGTTGATTTTGAACAGACATGATACAGGAGAACGACCCTATGCAGAGCCAATCTCGCTCCAGGGATTGCTATGATAAACGAGCGGAGGGCCGTACGGACAGAGTTTCCATGAATCGACAGGAATATTATAAAACTAACAGATGTGGAGGGAAGTCGGTATGAACCATATCATTGCAAACCAGAGAATAGATGGAGAGCTAAATCAGCTGACCAACGTTTGTTTACCGTAGAGGCCACTTGGCCTTAGCGGTGGTTTAGATTTATTCTCTTTAGGAGAATTTCGAATTAAAGTTTTGTTTTCAAATAACAGAATTATTGATGTTGGGCAATCTTTGATGTTGGGGCAACCTTTGATGGAATAAAAGTCTATATGACGTTTGTGTATGGTGATCCTGTATTAGAACAAATAGACCAAGTGTGGGAACATCTTACGCGTTCTCAACAACAAGAGTAGGACCATTGTTTATGATAGGCGACTTTAATGAACGAATCACAATGGAAAAGTGGGAGAAATACCTCGATCAGATAGCTCTTTCTTACCTTTCAAACAGATGCTTAATGATTGTGGAATGATGCAATTCCCATGTGATTTCACTGCTTTTACACAGGCAATTAACCTGAAGTACAAGCATACCACAATCGAATGGTATGTCGTTGTAGCACTTCAGGATCGAATCCACAGAGACCAACGTTACACGACGAGGATGCGAGATGAGAAGTTAAGCTAAGACTAAACAGATGGATTTTTGTTACTAAAACTAAGTCGAAACGAAATATGCAATGCGATGAAAAATAATGCAGAAAGTGTTAATGTGAGAGAGCATTGGGCAAAGGAAATCGCGGGGACTCATGGCTATCAGACACGGACATAATCAACCTACTTCCGTTAGAGCTAATCATTCATTGCTAGCAGGGATTTTATTAAGAACCGTCTTAAACTCAAACACTATATTAGAATTAACCTACTTCCGCAGCGCTAACTCTCTATGTTAATAGAAACCTCCACACTAACTTCCGCTGAGTTTCGGATTCTAAACAAGCATTAACAACAGATTCGATATGTTCACAAAGCGCAATAACATCAACTTCCGAGGGTTAAGGACACTTTGCTCATCTAAAGTCTTTTCCGGAGTTTAAACTATCACTTTCGGTGCATTAAACAACCTTATATCATGAACTAAGTGATCAATTCAGTTCAAGCAGTAAGAAATCCAGTAGAGGAAGAACCAAAACGTAAATCCCAAGAATCTAACAATCCTAAATCAACAAACCATGAAATCCCTTTGAATCCTAACACCCAATTGCGCAAGCTACTCAAACATCAACGAAATTAAGATAGAAAACCATAATTTATACAAACTGATCCAGAGTTCAAGAGATTTCTCAAAGAGAAACTCTATCCCTCAAGATCCCCCTTACAAGAAGTCTAAAACAAACAAGATGGAATCCAAAAGTTTTAAGGAGAAACAAATCTCTCAAATCTCTCTCTAGAACTCTCTCTCTGTTTCTTGGCTTCTCTGGTCTTCAAAGAACAGAAAAATGAAAAGACTTGGTCGAAATTATTAGTTGGAAGTGGGTAAAATGAGTGCAAAACTCGTTAGTGGTTGGTGGAGCCGGAGACGCCGAGGATCGGTCGATCCAGTCGGCATGGATCGGTCGATCTGGCACAGATCCCTCGATCCATGTTGTATGGATCCCCCGATCCCTGGTACAGTTCTGCATACTTCGGCTTGTTCTTCCCTTCTTGTGCCCGAAACTCCAAATTAACGCATTGCGACCTGAAAAAGAACTAAAGGACAGCAAAAAAGACTCGAAATACTCTATAATAACATAAACTAAAACCGATAAAAACACGACACATCAAACCCCCAGACTTGAACTCTTGCTTGTCCTCAAGCAAAGGAACAAAGATTAAGCGCGAAGGAGAGAAGAATTTATATAACACGAGTATCTCATTTCCTCTTAGTCAACCGTCATTTACCAATACCTGTCTGTAAGCACATCTAGAATACCAATGACCAAAGATTAGTCCTCATGTATTTTACATTTAGCTTAGCGCAAACATACCACTTTCAACCACAACTATCTGGTATGTGACCCAAATTCACCATCGCTAACTTCTTATTTGGAATTTTAATGTGCGGCTCTCATCGAGGGAATATCGATCAATGGACACATGGAGTCATTACTCGTTCAAGTTTCTTATTTTTGTGTTTCTTTCCTCTTACTCCCTAAGTCGATTTCTCCCTTACCTTGTAGGGATATGCATTTTATTTTTTCTATCGACTTAGTTTATTGAACAGGTGCTTCCATGAGATGCAGTTATTAATGCGTGTAACACTGGATCCCGATTCACTTCTTTCTGACGGCCTTTATTCTGTATTTTATAATATAATTAGAGGACAGAGAGAGGGAAACGTACTCACTCATCTTTTCAGACCTGAACAGAGGATTCCGATCCACTGTATCTAGCCAAGTCCCAAGACAAACGAGAACTAAGTAGATTAAGTGAAGTCACTCGATCTTTCAGCATCCCACGACAAGTATCGTGGCATTGGTAGACTGATATTCTTTGTTCTGAGATCTATCAATGAATGGCTAAAAGAATGGTCACTGGAGGTTTTAGTTACGCGTTATATCCAAAGAAACGGTATGTCTGATCAAAACAAACTAAAACTGACACGATAAAACACAACACCAAAAAATAACCTTATTAAATTTCTCTACAAAGACTCAAAAATATATTTCGAAAACACTAACACTGAAAAACCACACTAGAAAAAAGCGGTGTTGAAAATTAATCAAAAGAGCGGTGATTAATTAAAATTAAAAACACTAAGACAAGCGGAAAAGAAAACTTCAATGCAATGCGATAGATTTGGAAAGGGCATGCCTGGACATTTTTGCGTTTTGTTCGACCTGTGCACCCGACTCTGCAACTTCTTATTTAGAAACATAAGTAAATAAAACAACACACATATATACAAAGGATAACAGGGGAATGCCTCCAAGTGCGCTTGTTTTGAGTCTCATAGCTTGACTTTACGCGCTTGACTAGTCATAGGAATCAAAAGGTTGAGCCAATGCACCTTGGTGCCTTCTCCAACTGCAAAACACAAGAGAATCTAAAGTGTGCAAAGGAGCGACACTACTACTGTCGCATAGAAACAGACAGATTTTTCGTCAAGGAGCATTACTAAAGATATAGCAATGGATTAACACATGCTCCTTGAGGGTCAGATGATCATGAGCAATCAAATGCATTTGATGGAAACACAAAGTCTACTACAGGTTCAAAAGAGGTTCTCACAAAGTAGTCTACTTCATCACCATCAATCCAATAATACACAATATTCACATTCTCATGATCGATGTCGATCTCAGGGTTTTCTATGATTTGATCATATCTCAGTTTCACACCCTTAGATCATGAGGTTCAAGAGGAATACTAGGATTCATCCAAGCAAATTAAAAAATCAGATTCGAGATCAATTGAAGCCACAAATATAATTCGTGTCAAAACAGACTTCAAATAATCTCTACAAACTTTTCTTCTCTAAATAGCGTCTCGTTCCCTAGTTTCACATATCAGATTTAACCTTTTCATTATGGGCATAGAACAATCAATAGCAGCAGTAATTTCTCAGCAACAGGTAGGACGATCATCAAATCATCATACGTATTCAAAGTCCGTTCGCACATACCTTCTAATTGCGTCGGTGGACTCATAATTACGCTCTTTAGTTGCTCGTTAGCACTTCTGCATCTCCAGACTTGTGAGCTCTCTCTCCTTCTAGCATTGCCCGATGTGACATGAGGTTTACCTCAGCCATTGCTGCTAGGGCTACTCCTTCTCAATCGTTGGGTCTCTTTGTACAGCTCATCTACACATCGTACTTTGTTCTGTGGTGTGAGTACGCTCTCATCAAAGGGTGGCTCCACCGGTGTATGGCTCATCCTCATGTCATCTCCAATATGTCTCCCTCTTCTTGCTGCCAGTAAGCTGTATCTGCAGGCGGAACGTCCATATCTTTTCTCGACTCAAATCTGTACATAAATAAAACTAAAACAAAAAATTAGTAAGGTTAGTGTCTTCAGTACGATAACTCCTATCCTAAACATCGTAAGGCATACACGATAGTGCGCTCCCCGGGCATCGCGCCAAATTGATTTCACTGCTTTTACACAGGCAATTAACCTGCAGTACCAGCATACCACAATGCGAAATGGTATGTCGTTGTGTACGCACTTCAGGATCGATCACAGAGACCAACGGCGTTACACGACGCAGGATGCGCAGATGTAGAGTTAACGCTAAGACTAAACAGATGGATTTTTGGTGTAGCTTAAAACTAGGTCGCCATACGAAATTAATGCAATGCGATGAAAAATAATGCCAGAAAGTGTAATGTGAGAGAGCATTGGGCCAAAAGGAAATCGCGGGGACTCATGCTATCAGACACGGACATAATCAGACCTACTTCCGCTAGAGCTAATCATTCATTGCTAGCAGGGATTTTATTAAGAACGTCTTAAACTCAACACTATATTAGGATTAACCTACTTCCGCAGCGCTAACTCTGCTATGTTAATAGAAAACCTCCACACTACTTCCGCTGAGTTTCGGATCTAAACAAGCATTACAACAGATCTCGATATGTTCAACAAAGCGCAATAACATCAACTTCCGAGCGGTTACAGACACTTTGCTCATCTTAAGTCTTTTCCGGCGTTTAAACTATCACTTTCGGCTGCATTAACAACTTATATCTATGAACTAAGCTGGATCAATTCAGTTCACAGCAGTAAGAAATCAGTAGAGGCAGCAACGCATAAACGTAAATCCCAAGAATCTAACAATCCTAAATCAACAAACCATGAAAGTTCCCGTTTGAATCCTACACACCAATTGCGCAACGCATACTCAAACATCTACGAAATAAGATAGATACACATGAATTGTATACAACTGCGATCCAGAGTTCAAGAGTTCTCAATCCTCTCT